>KK115557.1:418139-473166 GCA_000611955.2 Stegodyphus mimosarum
TTAAAATTTGGGATCTGCCTACTACAGAAGAGCATGCTGTTGAATATTTCCAAAGTTATGGAATCTTACCGGCCTCAAAAAAATGTCGATATTTTGGAAAAAATAATGGAAATTTTTAATGAAAAATTAAATATAAATAAATGATAACATAATAAATTTGAAAGAAAAATAAGAATAGAACGTTTTTTCTTGTATTTAGTAAATGTTTTTTTTTTTTTTTTTTGGTTTGGCGCGATTGGCGTCGTCTCTTGTGGTCGACGGGATTTTCCGTAAATACCTGTTTTACTTTATTATTAATGTTAGACAATTGTTTAGCAACGCAACCAGAAGACGTTTGTCTCTCTCAATGAACCAATGAGTCAAGATAATTCTACTTTTCCAGATTTAATGATTAGAATTCTGCCATTGCTTATTTTCTTTTAAAATCTATGTACCTACTTTTAAAAAACATTTTAACCATACCCGTTCCATCTTTCACAGATAGGTGGCACTCTCGCCGTGCACCGAGGTGGAGGGGATATAAAAATAACGTGATGCTTGGATTTTGTAGAATGAGCAAGGGTAAAATATTTGATAAGATTTTTCATCTCTGCTGCTATATGCGGAAATTACGTAAAACATGTTGAGTTTCGTTAATAAAATGCTGTTTTGTGTTCTTAAGTTAATTATTTGGGACTCTAATCTACACTAGTGAAGTAAATTAAGAAAATTTGCATATTTGATCTACGATCTCCAGACCTACTGGACAGATTTTAATATAATTTGGTGTAAACATAGGTTGATATAATAAAAAAAAAAAAAAAACCAATCAACAGTTATAATAGACACACATCTTCGAGTGTAACATTCATGGGAGTCTGAAGGTCTGAAAAAGCGGTTGCAGAAAACACAAAAGAAGTGGGTTAATAGGGGGTATGATCCCCTCTTACAGCCATACTGGAAACCAGACAGTTTATCAGTGCCTGTGGCAATTGGTCCTACTCATTCAGCAACGCTGTTTTCAGTTCCTGGATGGTTCTCGGAGGGGGTTGCGAGTTGCAATTGCCCTCCCCAGAGCGTCCCAGACATGCTCTATAGGGTTGAGGTCTGGAGACCTGGCTGGCCAATCCATCCGGCGAATATCCTCACTCTCTAGAAATTCGTCGATCAGAAGAGCTCGGCCTCGCATTATCGTCCTGTAAGATGAACTCGGGGCCCACTGCACCCCAGAAAAGGCGAACGTAGGGCTCCAATACCTCATCCCTATACCTCACACCAGTCACAGAGCCTCTGTCAAAGACGTGGAGAGGTGTGCGGCCATCCAACATGATGCCTGCTCAGACCATTACACCGCCACCACTATAATTGCTGATTTAGCGGACATTGGAGGGTACGTAGCGGGTCTATGGCTTTGTCCATATGAAAGTACGGCGAGAATCGGTATTTAAGCTAAAACGGGACGCGTCAGTGAACAGAACGGTCGCCCATTGCTCCGTACTACAATCACTATGCTGCCTGCACCATGCTAATCGGACTCTCCTGTCCGTAGACGTGAGCGGGAAGCAAACAACCCTCTCTCATTCAGTCTTTTGGAAACAGTCACCCTCGTTACACGGGTTAACGTGGCTGCATACAGGTCCCGAGAGAGCTAAGAAGCTGTAGCCCCTCTGTTACGCCTCCCTAAAATGCACAAATAGCGACCTTGCTCAGGCTTTCTCTTGATGGATCCAGTATCCTGGAACTGTTTCCATAGGTTACACACGACGGTGGGCGTTAAATTAAACAGACGCTGGGCGTTATATTAAACTCTCTGCATATCTGGATTTGCGACTGGCCTGCCTCTAGCCTCATCACAATTCGCCATCTCATTACATCATCTAAACGTTGGTGGTTACTCATTTTTACCGTTCCGATGTGAATTTAACCGATTGCTGCAGGATAACACCAAGAAATTCGCCGAGGTGTGCTAGCGAACGCAATTCGTCTTACCCTCCACGCGCTTATAAAGCCTGTTTTTCTGCTAGCTCCGCCTACACACACGTGTACGCTTACGTATTTGCCGTACAAGATTTGCATTTATATTTAGAAGCAGTGGTTTTTCCTTCAGTTCACTTCTTTTCATGCAATTCGATAAAATATGCTAATTCTCTTAATTTATTTCACCAGTGTACCTTAATGATCATTCCCATAAATTCAAGTGTTCTAAGAATTTTCACTAACGATAAAAGCTGTCCCAATTAGAACATGGAAATGTCTAGAACCATCATTATCACATTGCAATACAAGTGGCAGAGCCATTAAGGGCGCTGAATATTGATAATTTGACAAGGGTTAGCTGCAAGGTTTTCCCCATGTATAACATGAATACGAATCAGTTTACCTTAGATAGTCCTTCACGAAGGCATCCTTCTCCTTAAGCAAATAACCCTCGTGAACCTTTCCACAGGCAAATAACCTAATCTTAGTCAGTTACAGTGCCATGTCTGTAACTGGCACTAGACATTTCGTTCGGACCGCGCCAGTCACCAGTAACTGACAGTCAGTCATTGTTGACTAAAGGTAGGAGAAAAATATTTTTTAAATCGTATATAAAATTCTATAAAGATCTCCTGCCGCTAACTATACAGGGGATAATGGAGGGCTGAAAGGAAAAGAAGAAAAAATAGGCTTGAGCTTAAAGTCTTAGTAAACTTTAGAAGTCAGAACAACATTTTCTTCTGATTAAAAAATAATTTGTAAGTTCTAACAGTAATTAATTAAATTCCAACAGTAATCAATTTAAACTAAGGTTTATATATAACAAGCACAAAGTAATTAAAACTGCATTTTAATAACATATGCATTTCTACTACATTAGAATCAGCCATTAATTAAAACTATATTTAAGATTAATCAGGACTTATCTTCAAATATAATATTGTTTAAAGCATTTATTGCCAGTCCCATGCTGGCCCGTGATATGATGGCATCTAATAGCCAGTCATGCACTAGCACGTGGCGACATATATTTCCACATCGTTACCATGTTAGTCAATTAGAGGTAAAGTTTAGGATTCGTACTCTGCAAGTGAATTTATTCAAATTTTAGCTTCCCGAAATCTTTTAGTTAACGAGTAGATCTCGATTTCTGAACTATGGTTTAGAAATGGATATCGTCAACAGAACGTGGTATTTCATAAAACGAAAATCACTTTTGTTAATTTTTATAGCAAAATAATGCTTTTAACATAGCTACAATATTTCGTATATTGTTTTGTATATAAAATAATAGTGTTTTTGTGAGCATATAACATAAACATTACATAAATTAAAAAATATATTTTGCAGCAGGAACATTTATATTTATGCTTCATGTAATGGAAAAAGTTATTTATGAACGTAAAATTAATTTTATTTGTATAGAATCCTATACGATGTCCGGTTTTATTCCAAAGTTAGCGAGCCCTAATCTATAAGGGGTTGGGAAGGGATGTAACGAGTGTATGATGAACGAATAAATGAATGAGAGGGCGCTACTGTTCATAATTTCTTGTAACTCAACGAAAATTTGTTTCTACACAAGGACACACTGCGTACATTTTTACACTGCGGATACTTTTACACAAGGATACACTGAGTACCATATACAATAACGCAGGAAAGTTTGTCGTTAAGAGTGTGATTCAGTGCCACAAGAGAATTACATTATTTACATGGAAATATGTACTCATATACAGTACGCTAGGCAGAAGAGACTCCCAGATTCAGGCTTAGAGAAGCCCATACATAGTTATGATGCTCCAACTACTAGAGGCGATCCAAGGAGGCATAATCCTCGGTCACCCCAGGAGAACAATATTGCACATAGTCAGTGGTTATGAAACTCAGGTCAAGGCGGCCGGCAAGCAGCCACTAACAAAGAGAACAAAGATTAGTCCTCCAATGACTCCTCCAATGTTGACCAAAGGGAGCCAAATCCCCAAGGACAGTCTTCGATATCAAACCATGTAACGTCCTCACAACCAAGGGGCAAGCCAAAAAAAAAGTACCAGTACTGTCCCTGGCGAGCCTGAGCCTACCACCTAATAAAAGGGGGTTCTAGTCGTTGCGAAGACTGATTACTTACCCCAGAAGTCAAGTTTATCTGGATACAGGTCCTAACCAGAACGTATTCATATAACAGCAACTTAACGAATGCATATTTAGTTTTAACCATCTTATTATTGAATTTAAGATACTATATCAAATTAGGCACTTATGAATTCTTGGCAGCTACATAAACTTGTTACCTGGCTGTTTTCGTGGTAAAATTGTCACCATGGCTAAGCATCTGATTCCGGTGGCTGGATCGCCGAAGATCAAAAAAGCAAAGCGAATGTGTGTAAAGAGTAAAAGGAATACAAGCTAGTTTTCCTGAAAAACCATTCTGAGAATTCTTTTTTTTTAGTCAGATTAACGTTTTATACTATATCATAATAAACAGCCTAACTACTTCGGAATTACGTCTTACACATTTGTTGAAATTTTTAAAACAGCGTTCATACTTAAGATATGCAGAACAGATTATTAATTCTTCTCTTACGCTATCATTATTATATACTAAAGATGCGTGTATTTCATTTCTCTAAGTATTTCCACAGAAGAATTGTTTTCTCTAGTAACACTGTCAATGAATTAATCATTTATAGTCAAGTATTTAAGGACTATTCGCTAAAGAATATCTTTGAGAATAACATTCTAAGAGAATTTTGTTTTTACGCCACACATTAGGAAAAAATGCCCGGGCACAGTCGGATTTTTTTTTATGAAATGTATTTTTTGAAAAATGGCTAATTTGAAATTTCTTGTTTTGAATATTGCTATATGTTCGCTGTAAACTCAGAATCACAATGCATAAAACACTGCTCAAATACTCATTCAGCACAGTCAAAGTCTTCACAGGGTATCTTTAATAACCACAGGTCACAAATACCCATCTTCCGAAGTAACTTTATATATTCTACTACAAATTTTAATATTCCATAGATATTTTTGGCTGGGCTTAGAGACAACAGAATGTTCCACCAATTTAAGAATACAAATGCTAATAGTCATCAACAGGCGGCACAGCAATTCAACTGGTGGTAAGTGTTGCTATACCAAAGACTTCCTTATAATTCAAAAAAGGCTAAGGTAGAAAATTATAATCTCTGCTCAAATGATATCGACAAAATGATAGAAACGCAATTACGAATGTACCAAACAATACAACAATGAAGAAAGACACGAGACAGACATACAAAATATGAATCTTTATTAATCCCATAAAGAAGAAAACAGTCGTAATTCATTTACAACCAGTCATCTAAATATCCACAATTTACTTTTTAACAAATAAATTAGTCTTTCAACAAACTGTACACTTTGTGTTTTCAATATAGTGTGTTATATATAGATCTGCCTTTTGCATAAAAAGTTTTAACTATTTATTTTGCGGTTAAATCTAGAAATGAAATTATGTAACGTAAATACAGCACGCATTGCTTTAAAGCGAAGTCATTCCTTAAGGGGGAAGACTTGATAGTTTAGTACGTCATAATCAGTAGCAGCTCTGTCGAGCCACAAGTTAACTATGTTACCAATATAAACGGATTATTTCTTTAGTGGTCAACGTGTGATTGTCACAAATTTAATACGTTTTAGCAACTTATTTATTGTGCCAAATACAAAAAGATTTGGGAATTTGTTCGGACCTTCTGGGATCTAAAAGACTGAAATCTTTATAAGAAGATAATTTTTGTATATAATTTAATTCAAAATAAATTTTCATGAAAGAGCGTTTCTTCACAAAATTATATCTGATTTAGATAAATCTTAAAAAGTTTTGTCATTAAAAGTGGCAGTTAGGGCTTTTTAGCTTATGAAATGAAATGAAATGATTTCACGAGTATATCTTCCTAATGTCGAATTTTCCGCGCATCTTTTATGCTTGTCTATAAATTTGCTGAAGTTGCTTCATTAGAAGCAAGGTAACAATTTCGCTATGTTACAATTGTTTTTAATAATTGACATGATAGCACAAAAATTTCAATGTACCATAGTACTTGCGACAGTTTTCACAATTTTAGTATGTCTTCTTTGAAGAAATGGTTCAACAGCGACATCAGCCCTTTCTCTTTATTATCTCAAGCGTGGCTAGTTTCAAGCAACAATATACAAAGAGATTTGACTCGAAAGTATTCCGCAATCGTCTATACCTGAAAGCATATTTATGAATACACAATTAAATAATGCAGAGTTCATGCAGAGTTTATGTGGCACATCACTGACCATAGACGGAGAAGATGAAGAGCCATGTAAAACAGCAAGGCCAAAATAACTAATACTGAGTGTTTAGTGGTAGTCTGCGGAAGGGGGATTCAACAAAACTATGCCTATAGTCTCTGGGATCAACAGGTAAGTCAAAATAACCTGATCTTCTTCTCTCTTCATTTGGAGGTGGATGGTAAGATGGCCTTGAACCAGGATAAGGCTCTACATACCGTGATGAAAAAGCTCTTTCTTGTCGAACGTCTACTGCACTAATTTGACGTTGTCTCGGATACAATTCATGAGGAGAAGATTGTCTTTCAGGAGAACGGAATTGCCTAACTCCAACTGGAGATGAAGATACAGGCCGTGATTCTCTATAAAATTCAGCGAAATCCCTTTCACGAGCAGGGATGTGTGATGGCGAATGTCTGTCCATATACCGATCAAAATTGCCTGAGAACCTTTGAACAGGATTGTGGTGGTCACTGATTATGTCTTGTGGTGGTCTGTCACCGAATATTTGGCGTGGCATCTCCTTATATTTCGGCCTATTGTCCACAGGAGGATCCGGTCCAGACCTGGACTTAGCTGGACGTGGTGAAACAGGATCGAGCATCACTGCGGGATATGACACGGGGCGGGACTCTCTCTGTACTTTCTTTTCGATTGGATTACTATGCCGGCGGTATACAACTTCGAAATGTTTTAGATGTTCAGGTGGTGGCGATCGTTCTGGCGAATCCCCATCTACTCGATAAGGATGATCTGCGTAAGGATCTGATCTTCTGGCATTTGCAGCAGTTTTGATAGGCGTCCTGTTCTGATGGGACGGCTCTTGTGGAAGGGGCGGAGAAATAGCACGACGTTCAAACTTATCGACAATTCCTCGAACTCCTCTGTGAAGACGGCCAAATCGAGGATCATCCTCTTCGTCTGGTGAAGAACGACTCCGTCGATCTCTCGGTGCTGCTCCCGTAGCGGGAGCATATCGAGGAGGACGACGCCATTCGTATGAGGGCACTACTTCATCTTCCTCATCATCATCTTCGTCATCGGGAATTCCGGTTGCGTCAGGCCAGTCTTCCTCATCATCCGAGCTAGTGTCAGGATCGATTTCTTTGCTTTCGAAATCCGGATGAGAGGATACCTCCTGAATTGCGGAACTTAGGGCCTCGTCTGATCCGATACCACTACTTGATTTGTTACTTGATTTTCCGCCGGATGACTTCGCGCTCGTCGAATCCTGTGCTTTAGGTGGTGATTTTCCTCCACCAGTGCTCTGATGGATAAGTGGCACAGGAGCAGCTGTTTTCGTCAATCCGACGAGGTTATAGTTAGTACTTCGCCTGGTATCGATATTATCAAGCTTACCCTGCCTTCTGCTCACCGTGTCATAGTCCTTGGGAGGTAAAAGAATGGGGCAGCTATTTGGATTATTTAGTCGTTCACGCAGCTCAGCCGCCAAAGAATCGTAAAGGCTTGCAATGTGCTCCTTTCGGACCCCTACTTCACGTTCTGAAGATCCTGCAATTAAAGAAAAATCTCTTAGGTATCAGATATTTCAAAATATGTTAATTTTATAAAAATTATCATCAAATGCAAGCAAAATCTTTATACAAACGTACATTTATTACACTTCTTTAAAACCCACACCTAAAGATATTGCATTTGTCTTACACTCTTATTCCCTAAATACATTTTGGGTTTTACATAAACAGTGTAATTAATTAACTAGATACACATACAGTTCTTCAATCTGAAAAACATAACTAAAATAATTAATGCTAAAACCAAACATTATTTTTAACTTGTTAAAATAAGCTAAACAGTAACTGCAAAATGTAGGCATTTTACGTAGATTTCATGTTGTTTATAGCGTTATTCTAGCAACCTAAACTTAAAGAATTAACTGAATGTAATATATATTAACCCTTTTTTTTAGGATAAAAGTTTATGAAAATCAGATCGCGAACTATATTTTATATTTTAAAAACAGTTAAACACATTTCAAAAATTATTACCACAAATATTCTGGAAATCTGGAAGTCGAAAGACTATCGAATTCTCAACATATGAACTTTTAGAACTAGTGAATTTCTATTTGGTTTATTTTTGTTTTTCGCCCAAACGTATGTAATGTAGCTGAGTAGCTGACAAGGACTGTTTTATATCATACTGTGATGTGCTGCATATTAAGACATTCACGCAGCGAAATTTATCAAGAATGACCAAACATTATAAAAATATCCCATGATTTAGCGCACTTAAACTGTAAAATATTTTTAAGCATTCAATAGATGTTTTGTCCTTGGAGAAAAATATAATTTTGCTTTTCAATTAGTTTTGAATTACGCCTCTTCACGGCACTCAAAAATCTATATACACTGCTCAAAACAATTAGCGTATATTGTGATTTCGTATGAAATAACCATATAAACGACATATTTTTTTAACAAAAATGAAGTAGAAGAGGTTAAAAAGAAAATTTATAAAGTTTACAAAGTTGAGAATATGCAAATTTTGTCTGTGACATTGAAAACTTCGCGTTTCAGTTAAGGAGTGAAAAGCAACCTGCAACATTCCTTCTGCATGAGGAGATCAAAAACACTTAAGATGCGTTGAATATCTTGTAACAGTGAATACAATGCCTCAGCTGAATGGGTAACCTGGAGGGCCAGTCGGTTGTTTAGAGCCGAGTCAAATGCAATCCGTTGTAGCGGAAGCCTTAGGAGTTTCTTAAAGTGTTATTTCAGACTATGGAATCAGTTCTTGAAAACTGGAAATGTTCGCAGAAGATTGGGACAAGGTTATATGCCTGCAACAACACAAAATGAGGATCGGTATTTAACACTAACTTTCAGAAGAAATCGCACTATGAACCCCACTTTACCATTGTGGATTTGTATACTCGCAAACCTATAATTTGTGTTTCTTTGACACAAGACTACCGTGTACCTGCAGAACGTGGGCTCATGAGCATCTCCAGATGGGGGACGAGATGAGCAGAGCAATGTGCTAGTCATAGACGAGTCCCGCGTTACTATACACCTGACAAGGGAGAATTGTCATCTGGAAAGAACTTGATACGAGGAATACTCGTGCATCTTGTGCATGAAAATGTCCGATTTGGCGGCGGTGGAGTGATGGTCTTGGCCGGTATTTCTATCAAAGGCCGTATCGACCTGCACGTTATCAGGAATAATAGAGCACTAAACAGCTCAGCTTTATAAGGATGACATCCTTAGACCTACTGTGGACTTTCACGCTGCAGCAATAAGGAATCAATTTATTCTCATGGATGATAACGCCAAGCCACATCATGCTCAGCTAGCAAATACTTTCCTTTTCGTCGAAGGAATCCTTCGAATGGATTGGACAACATGTTCCCCAGATATGAACTCGTTCTTGGGACATTATAGGAAGAAAGGTTGTTAGTCACTTATGAGACTTTGAAACAATTCAGCATTTTGAAAGTTCTCTTGTAAAGAAATGGGAAAGAATATCCCAGTCCCTCTTTGATAACCTCATTGATTCTATGCCTCATAGGTGTGAGATATTGTTTTCGGTCAATAGAAATCATACCCGTTACTAAAACTCATTGGTATCCGAGAAATCACATTTTTTGTTTGTTGGTATAATATGCACAAATTAGGCACTCTTTTGTTTAGCGACGAATATCGCCAATAAAATTTAATTTTTTCTCGTCCGTTGCTTCTTTTTCCTCTCACATATTTTACAGAAACTATACATAACGCACCAGTCTCCAAAACATTTCCTCATGCGCAGTTTATACCCAAACTCATAACCTCCGATTGTTCTGAGCAGTGTATTTATCTATTTAGAACTGAATTATTTACAATTGCAGCGCACAACAATTTTTAGAGAAAGGTGTATTAGTTTTTTCACACTACACTCATAGAATTTACGTTCATGTTCGGAAGTGTAATAACAATCAAAGTATTTCTTTAAAAACAAAAATATCGAGAAACTATAAAATTATCAACTTATTTTTTGGGACAGTTATAGATTTTAAAGATATTGTTGCGAAAAATTCGGCGGTTGCGCCTGTATGCAAGCTTTCCGGCATAGCACTAGGGTTGCCATAAAATAGTGTATGGGAGGGTTGCCAGATTGGCGACTTTATCGCCCATTTGGCGACCAAATAGGCGATATCCCATGGTCCAATCGGGAAGCTTCTAGAATAACTTCCTGTCGAGATATTTCTCGAAACGTGTGGAACTTAAAAGAAAAGCTATATAAACCCTTGCGTTTCTGAGAGCAGTTAGTTGCGAAGATTGTAAAGAGTTGCGAAGTAGTGTGAGCGTTGTGATTATTGTGAGAATAGCTACTTACTGTGAGAGATAAGCTACACGAGAGTTTTGTGAACGGAAAGCAATCGAGATAGTGCTTTGCCGTGAAGCTATCTTTACAGTATAGCTTGAGAGTGTATTGGTGATTGTTCCACGGTGTTAATTATAAGTATAGTGTTGCCGTGAAGCTACCTTTACAGTTACAGCCTGAAGCTGTGTTGCTGATTGTTTCAGCGTATGATTTTCGACGCTTTTAAAGGTAATTTTGGAACTGTGCTGTAAATAGTGATTCTTGTAAATAAATTGTGCTTTTTATTGTTCTGCATCGTGTTTTCATCGGATACTCTCAAATCTACGAACCCGTATAACGCAACAATATTAACCACTTTATTTTCTTTGCATAAACCTGGGTGATAAGCAGTTAAGTTTGAGGCATTATTTATACCAATGATATTCTTCTTTTCAAATTCATTTGTTTAAAATCTTAAACGTATATTCAGCATTCTGAATATAAAGTTAATTGATTAGGGATAAATTTAAATATTTAGAGGCAGATTTTTATAAGAGAATTTATATACTTTAGACATTCATTACAGTAACGCAAAAGTTGCTAAGATTGTTGCTTTCAAATAAAACAGAACGGCACATTATTAAAGGTACGAAGGCAGTCATCGCAAAATTAAATGCCATTTGTGACAGACATTATTAAAGTTTAAAACAGAGAAAACGATTTGATCCCAGAAACTATACAGTGAACCACATCTGGATGAGTCATAACTCAGCCAAGCATGGCTAGAAAACTTGCGAACGAAATGAGATAGGTGCGTTCGTTACATGTCCAGTCGTTAGTCCAGTGTTTTATCAACCTCATTACCTTTAAAGAACTCTTGATTTCTTGTCTGAAAGGAGGCCTTAGATAAACTTATGGTTGCATTTACTACCAGACTTTCTCCTTTGCATTTTAAGCTCATGATTTTGAAACTTCTGGATTTATGATAACAATATAAAATATTACATTACATAAGTAAAATTAATATTACTGAAATTAATAATTACAAATGACTTTTTGAAATACATAACGTAATAAAGTAGCGTGTCTCTTTATATGCGTTTTTTAACTATCTATGCTTCTTCATTTAAAAATTCTTCTGAGAAATGCTTCTTCATCGTATAATTTTCCCTTTTCTATTCTCAAGTAAAGCTGTTAAAAAAAATACACCATATGACTTCCTTGCACGAAATATTAAATTATACGCATTTTTTGTTGCGTTTCATTTAAATTTATTTCCTCGAATTTTATTAGAAATATTATTGCTCATTCAATTAATTCAGTTCTCACTTCGCGACAAGGCAAAAATGTATAAAATCTCAAAATATTTATATTAAAAATTGAAAGTTATAGAAAAACATAAAACACCAAATACAGTTAAAACAGTTAAAAAAATTATAATGAAAAGTACAGTTTCAACGCAAAAACAAACAATTCTGCCCGCGGGCAAGAAGGTAAATTTTTCGGTGCACAAAACTGAAAGTTTACTTCTGGTCTCCACTCGGCAAAAAGACACTGAATGCGTAGAAACTGACTTAATTTGTTGTGGACGCTATGCTGAGTCAATATATGGGATAATTTAATAACATACATGATATATTCTAGAAAGAATAATTTAATTCGCAACAATAAAAGAAGACGTTACTTTGTTGTTGCGAAGCTTAGTTTCTCTATATTGGCAACAAATCCAATATTCTCCCAAGTTTCAAATGTAAACAAATATGAAAAATGATTAGGCTTAGCCGCACTTGAACAACTTTTAAATTGTTGATAATTCTACAAATCTTGCATGCAGATTTACTAAAGGTATAAAAACCTTAACCGGAAGATAAGAACAACATAATTCAATCATTTTTAAAGCAATTACCAACATATAAGAATAAAAAAACTGAGGTTACTGAGCCGAGCAACGAAGTGACTTTTGTTGCGGCCGACTGCAACCAAAATATTAGGTGTACATCTACATGTTATAGCAGTCCTATATACAAAATTTCAACGTTGTGAGACTACTCGTTTTTGAGTTATACGAGATATATACATATATACGTACGTACGCAGAGACGCCACGAAAAACTGCATTCGATGGTGGTTAAAATGGATATTTTCCTTGAAATATGATACCCGAAAGTTTTCGCGATTACAATACTTCTTACAGCGTACAAGGAAGTAAAAACGGGAATATATAAAAGGAAATTATAGCATGACATATGGCATCTTTACCACTCTGTAATATTCATGATACAGCCAATAAGATTAACATCTTACTTTTATTTAATTACTAATAGTATTTCATATAATTTTGAAAATTATTGGGTGTAATGAATTATTAACACAACTTATCTAGCAAAAAATTACTAATATTATGAATTCACTGTATGATTTATTTCTCAGCTGCTCCAAATATAAGGTGGCGAAATTAGTCTATTAAGAAAAAACACCAGTAAAAAGGGAAAAAAATGCATTCGATAAATAATAGATGCTTGTTAGCAAGCGCTAAACTTTCAATTTCCAGGGTTCTCTAACATTTCTGCTAGATATAACATATTCTGCACTAGAAACGCTATCTTTTTTCCCTCCAAAAAAAGAGAGAAAAATATTTAAATATGAAGTTATAGTGAAAAGTCTACACTGTATTAAATACGAGAAACTCTGAAATATCTTTAAATCAGGAAACAAGACAAATCAAATACAGCAGTTCATAGATAAATTAAAGTCGCAAATACCGAACAAATTTATATATATTAGATACTAAGTCAACAGTAAAATATTGAATACCCGAATGAATTGAAATATGGTACCCGAAAATACAATATTCCTTTATTTCGTGCAAGGTTAGGTTAGGTTAGGTTATTCAAGTATGGCAAAGCACACGAGGGTTATCTGCCTAAAGGGAGGGATGCCTTCGTGGAGGACTTTCTAAGGGAAACTGGCTCGTATACACGTTACACATGGGGAAAACCACGAAAACGCCCATGCAGCCAGCCCGTTCGCGGGATTCGAACCTCGGACCGAACTACCAGTGTTCAGCGTCTTTACCGCTCGGCCGCTGGTGGGCCATTTCGTGCAAGGAAGTAATCAGCCTTTTTGAATATTTCCTATAATTATACTCTTATAATGTATACTAAAACACAAAAGAGCTCTAAAAACAACAAATAAATCTCTAGAGCATTTCTTTAATAATTTTTTAGGCATCTAAAATGCGCCGTCCGTGAATCTTATTAATTACATTTTGAAAAAAAAATTGTGAGTGTACGAATTAAAAGTTAAATATCTATCATCAATTATTGTGTAGTGATACGAAGATTATATCTGTATCGATACGAAGATTATATATATATGGGAAATGAAATATGTGAGAGAATTACTTAAGGACTGTAAGAACCATGATCCCCTACCTATTTCCATTTTTATGAACTTGCAAATTTTATAATATACATTTGGAACAGAAAAAGTAAAAGAAGTTTGAAAATACAAAAACAGTGAAAGCCACAGTTAATCTTTTTTTTATTTAAAGCTCCAAACAGAACTTGTCAAGGAAAAAGTGTTCTGAAGCTTTAAACAAAGTCAATTAACTGAACAACAAAAAAACGAGTTTCATTCCCATCAACTCACTGAGACTTCTATCGTCAATTAGAATAATGGTTATTAAATCTAAAGAATTTTTATATACAATTCTTCAAAAAATCTATACATATTTGAGGCTCTCATTGAATTGGTCTCTTATCCCCAAGTGCTTTCCTTTTCCTCATTGGTCCTTTTTCCTTATTGAATTGGTCCCTCTTTTCTATGTTTAAAGCTTCAGAACACTTTTCCCTTGACAAGTTCTGTTTGGAGCTTTAAATAAAAAATGATTAACTTTGTTTTTCACTGTTTTTGTATTTTCTACCTTTTTTTACTTTTCTGTTCCAAATGTATATTATAAAATTTGCAAGTTCATAAAAATGGAAATAGGTTGGGGATCATGGCTCTTACAATCCTTAAGTAATTCTCTCATATATTTCATTTCCCATATTAGGTGGTATAAATTTTGCAGCACTGCGTGCAGATTTTTCTACTAGTTTTTCTAGCTTTTTTCTCTCAACAAAAAATAGAAAATTTGTCAACTTTCTCAATAATATATATATATAATAAGTACGTTAAATGTTTATTAAGTTAATATAATCAAGTATTAAAATAAATGTTATATGCAATAGTTTTAATGTTATATCACAAAGTTATGTTATGTTACGTAGAACTGAAGGGGCCACCTAATATTTACCCTAAGTAAGTAGGTATTAGCGCCACACACCAACTAGAAAACTAACAACATTCCGGCATAATTCCTTGAACCGTGATGGAAATTGTGACTCCAGCCAACACTACAAGTACTGCCACCGCCGGCGGCACCAACGGCACTCCAACCTTTCAGCGTTAAAATTAGCTCAAGTAATTGGATTACATTACATGATATACATAGTTGTACAGGGTGCATGTATCTATTGTAGTGAGTACAGGCATCATGTTTCAGGACATTATATATTGCAATAGAAACAGGCATGATGTTCCCAAGCTACAAATCATTTTTTGCAAACATGATCTGTTTACATCAGTATTTACTATCAGAATTAAGTTAGAACTAAAACCTTGTTTACAAAGCTTACATTTCAGGACTGTTGTATAGTTGTGCTGAAACTTTAGCAGCTCAATTTTGACGATCATTTTGTGCTGTAACATATGTTTTTGTGATAATTGATTTTCAGAAATTACATGACATCTAGAAGTACATTGTTATTTACATGTAAAGATTGATTATTACATTATAAATTGTTGTGGCTAGAAGTAACTTATTTCTAGTTTATAGATCTCGTTTACAATCATGACTTGTTTACATCATTATTTATAATCAGCAGTCAAAGTTCACAAAATTATGTTAATGCATCTTCCAGATTTACAAATTAATGCTAATAGAAGCTCTTTGTAAATCACAGTGTACTCTGAATAGTAATCACATATAATAGCCTTCCGACCCATAAAAATAGCGGACGTGGTTACATCCGGTAGATCTCCAATTTAAAACACCCAGACAGGGCCGGTGCCAGATCTTGCGCAATAGGTGCGATCGCACCGGGCGGCAAAATTCAGGAGGGCAAAAATTTTAGAATTTGGAAAGGAAACGGGCGGTAAAATTTTGCAATTGCGGAGTTTACACCAGAGCGTTAAAAAGTCTAGCGGCGGTCCTGCACCCATTACCTCAAGATTTCAACTTTCGCCCAACAGAGCACTCGCAAGACCTCTTGGATGGGTCTTTCTGGTGTTCTCTACAATTTCATCTGTCATGTGGTATAAAGATTAAAATCAGAGACTCTTTTTATTATATAACACACAAAGAATAGAGCCTGTTTGCTTGTCTAAGCCTACAACAACTGCACCAGGAACTTTAGATTCGCCATAAACTTGTTTTTGCCTCATATTAACAAGGAAAATTGGCAATTGGCATTGGGAATTCTTAAAAGAACATTGTAGTTAGAACTCCAGATTCTTTTAACCAGCTTTAAAAAGAATCGTATTATTATCAAATAAATAATGCCTTCGACTCCGCAAAAAATAAAGTGAAAACACTGATATAATGCAATCTTCAGATGATTCATGAAATTCCACTGTATAACAATATTATTACACGCTAATTCATTCTAATTCTCCAATTACATTTATATTCCAAAACTTTTAGAATTCTGTAATTTTGTGCTTAGATATATCCATCCGTTATTATTCCCAGAAAAAATTTATGAAATCTAAGCAAGGTCTGCGTTGTTTGCTTCGAAATTTAAAGAGATATACTCCACGAATACTGAAACGAACTCTCATGGCTCTAACAGAGAAGATCATTGGTCTTTCTGGTCACGTTGTCACCTACTTGTTCGACATCTGAAGGAGGAAAAAGAGCACAAAAGTGGAGCAAGGATGAATCGTTATAAGTGGGTGGAAACTTGGGGACAAAGCATCCAAACTAAATTTACATACACAGCGATAAGATTTCTTTATTTTGGTTAATTATATAAAAGATACTGCATTTTGTTGTTACAAAATTATTCTGTTTTCGACAAGAAGTCTAACAGCATTATTAATACAAAAGGTAATTAAGAAAAGAAATGATTTTACTTAAACAATGATAGATTTCTTATGACCTTCGAAGCAAGCAGTTTTAACTTTTTATGCAGGCCAAAAGCGTTTCATATCCTTGATAAATTTACTATGAGACAAATTTATGACGGTTTTAAAGTATTGTTGCGTTTTTCTCTTCTCTTCTTCTTCATACGTTAAGGGTTCCTAGATTTGGAGTGAATAACGACGATACTACTTGATGAAGTATCGAAAAAAACTTTATTGGCCAGTATTTTTCAAGACAGCTCCAAAATCACGCTTACAGTTGTCGAAGAACTACTATAAACACGCTGAGACAACCAGCGACACAGCCTTCAGGCTATCAGGTTATAACGGTGAAGACGGCTTCACAGGAAAGCACCAGAGTACAGTTCCCGACGCTGCTCGGTCGTTCTCGGAACTGCACGTACTTTCGAGACTCTCCACGCTAGAACTCGCGATTCACTCGACGATACGCTAGAGTACAGCTCCCGACTCGGTTCAGTCGTTCCCGAAGCTTAACACACTCTAAGATAAAACTCGACGATGCACTGCCTCGCGATACACTAAAAGACTCGGCTCGATGTACTCGACGACCAACTCGGCACTAGACTATGCAATGACTCTTAACCGACTCGCACTGACCCGATCTCCGTGTACCAACAGGGTTTATATAGCTTTTGGCTTGCGTTCGAGAACGTTCTGGGCTAAACTAGTAAGAATTCGTTCCAGAAGGTTCTCCATCCGTCTATGGCATATCGCTAATTTTGTCGCCAAACGGGCGATTTCTCGCCAAATGTGGCAACCGTGCCTTCATTTGTCATTTTCTGGCAACCGTAAACCTGCTTTGCGAGGAAGCTATCTTACCGCGCCTGAACATTTCGTTTAACAGTATGTTTAAAATACTAAGCAGATTAATATTTGATATATTTTTGTTAGCTACTTACTGCTTTTCTATCTTTCGATATCAATTAAATTTTAAGGAATTAGATCTTCTTAAAGCTGATTTTAATGGCATTAAGTTATATAAGTTATTTCCCCTTAATGTGAACCGTTATCAGTAAGGTCACCTTAACGTGAATCGATGTCAAAATATTTCACAGATACTTTTAAAATGGAGGAAGCTGATTCGTAAAATCATTTTTGTGAAATAAATTATAGTTCTTTGACCTATGTTCCACCCAAGTAGATGGGACATCTGCATATAGGTTATTTAACTAATGAATTTATTGCATGTAACCATAACCACTTTAACTTTTAATCCGAGACCGATTCTTCGATTTGAAAATAGTCATCAGGCTTTAGCAGCGTCATACACTCGTCGGGGTTAAATGTGGCCTGGATCGTTACTTCGAGAGCAAGTCGTGGTTTCTCGTTTTCCACCCCCCCCCCAGAACGCAGCGAAAATGAAAAGAAATGATTGATAGCTTAATTGGGTAATGGTTTCTCCACAACGGAGTTATATCAGTATCGTACAAAGATGGAAAATAGAAATGTACCCTTTTTCAGTTGGTATTGCAAGGAAACTACTTCTCATTTAAAAGCGGGATTTTAAGGGATCGTCTTTGTTAATTTTCAGATAAGAGACTAGGGAACACAAAAGAAATTTTTCTTCTGGATAGGGAGACGAAGAAGCGGTTTTCTAAATAGGTCTGAAAAACCTTCATGTAAGTGGGGGGAGAAGGAAATATTTCTAAGTGCAGTTTCAGATGGAAAATGTTATCTTTGGAGGAATAAAGCAGAAGCAAATATGACAGTTTTGCAGGACAGTAAAGTGGTTAATATTTTAGTTATTAACCCTAGTTACCAAGCTGCTGTCTTTATTATCCTATTACTAACTATTAAGCTTAATTATTGACCTTGCTAAAACGAAAAAGAATTATTATTTATCACACATTATAAGTTTACTGATATATAAGTATATTTATAATACATATATGTATTTTATATTCATAGTGCTATAAAATTACACTATATTAGTGATTGACAAACAATACTATTTGAAATTTGTGTTTTAATGCAATGTGAATTGATGTCAATAAAGAATTTTACTGATATTTTTAAAATGTAGGAAGCTAAAATAGTTCTAATCTTTTCCTTTAAAAAGTAGGAATCACTTTGTATATTTATATCTCTATGCGTACAGAATTTTACACTAGGTTTTCCTCCAATTTCACTTCATAGGAAGTTTCAATGATAAACCTTTGCTTAATGCTTAAACGCAAATTACCAATCATTCTTTATGTAATAGATTTAACACTAGTTTCTCTAGTTATTCATTTAAATTTCATCGTAGAAATTTCGATAATAAGTTACTGCTAAAACATTGTATGCAAAATGCAATGCACGTCTGTTGTAAGGATTAAACATAACATATATCTTAAAGGTGTTCGATGACTAAATTTAATAATAACAAAAATTAATGAATGTGTTTGTAATTGCATACATTAAAATATGATAAAAGTGCGATGCTTATACTTGTAAATATAAGAAATATATAAAAAAGTATTGAAGGTTATTCAATGAATAAATCAGAACGTGTGATTAATTTGCTCAATATTAAACTGTAGAATTTAAATGTGCTTTACAACTGCATTGGTTTTGACCAATATGCTGCGTGACTACGAGTTCGTAATAGATTGAATGCTCACAGCACAGTATCAGAGAGTACAATCAGTATTTACACTTCAAACTACTCAGAACGTTAAACACAACGCAATGTAAAGTGCATCTAAAGAGAGAAACTCACACGGAGTTATCTCAATACTCTGAATTCACGCTTAACTGAACTAAACTAAAACTAAACTAAAACTACTACAACTACTACTACTACAACTACTACTACTACTACTACCACAACTACTACTACCACAACTACTACTACCACAACTACTACTACCACAACTACCACTACCACAACTACCACTACCACAACTACCACTACCACAACTACCACTACCACCACCACCACCACCACTTTAATCAGCCGAGATATTAACTAAAAACTCTTAAAAACACTAATTCGCATTAATAATTTAATTTCTCACTCATTCTTCCGAGTGGCAACAGTCTCGTGCGTTGGAGATAAAAATGCTTTATTCAGAAAAGTGTTGCTACTGTTCACTTCCAAATCGTAAAGTTTGTTATTCAAAAATTTGTAGGTTTTACAAAATTTGTATGTATACAGAAAAATGCCTGTTGTGCGTTTGTTTGTTCGCGTTATTGATTTCTGACCAATTATGATAAATCTTTTGCCACATTTAATCGACTAAAATTGAGTATAGGTGAAATATTAGATGGAACTTTAGCTTTTACGACCACTAGATCAGAAAGACGAAAATCATTAAAAACTGAGTAAAATTGTTGCTGATTTAATCAGAGAGAATTAGTTTATTTTTCTATCGAAATATTTTATGTCAGTTCCATATCGAAAGAGAAACACTTTATAGGATATTAAGTGAATATGCATTTAGACTAACATGGGGACGTTATTTCCTGATATCCTTATGATATATATTTAAAAAATAAAAAATATGTAATATATTGCTATAAAATATTTAATGTTTTCAGTTAGATATATCATGAATTAATTGCATTTATATTTAAACCAATCATATTAAAAAGTACAAAAATAACATTAAGAACTGCATCTGATGCTTTTAAATAATTTAGTTTGTTAATTAATAACAGTCAGCATAATGTCTTATGATATTTATATCTCTTATTAAATATGAAAGCAAAATATCTTGCACTTTTTTTCCCCGATTGGCACCAGACTCGAATGAAAAGTGAAACAACGTAAAATCGTGTTTCGAGAATAATTGTGAGTTAATAAAAATAAAAATTAAATTTTGGAATTTATTTTACTCAAAATGTATTAAAAATGCATTATTGCAAGCGGCTGTATAAAAATAAGCTACTTCTTTTTTATTTTTATGAAAAAGCTATCTGTTATATGTTGTCGGAAGTTTCTACACTTCCATTTGGACATCATGAATATTTGCAATACAGATGGGATACAAATGGGAAAACCACAGGCACATTAAAAGGTATGTAAATGTTCACCTTGCAAGTTTCATTCAAATAACTTTTGCCCTTAATATTTCATGACTATGTTTGTCAATCTGTTGTACAAGAATTCATTATTCTCTTTACAAAATATGAAATAAACAAAATGGTTTACAACATTATGATACAAAAAGCCCTCTTTGGATACGATTGATTTTCTGCATTATCAACTTTTAACTGGCAGAGTTAAAATATTGATGTCTAATTAGCAAGGCCAGGCCATGCAGCCATAAACTACGTTTTTACTGAATAAGTTTTAAGAATGTAATCTTTTATTAAAAAAAAAGCCAAAGATTGATTTTTAAGTAACTTAAAATTTAAATCAGTATGCTTCTCCTCTAATATCAACTTAGGATATCCTGATGGAGGACATAAATTTTTTCATAATAAAATTTTATATAAAAAAATCTGAAAGGTTTTAGATTTTTTTATATAAAATGACCCAAAAGGGTTTGTTAAGAATTTTTACACTAGCTGAGCTCGTAGTCTAAAGGTCTGCTGTTATACTCACTCGTAATAATCTCTATTTATTATTATTAGTATTATTATTATTGTTATTATTAGCCCGAAGAGGCGTTAGACCCAAAGGGCTATTAGTTCCCAAACGGCATTATGCATCGTTTTACCTTCTGCGTTGGTTCACTTTTTAAACTGTTGCCACTAAATATTATCGCCATGTATTATATATAAAGACACTAAATAATGAAGAATCTGCATGGATGCATGAATGTTTCTCGCATTGTAAAAAAAAAAGTACCTAGAACCATCCAATTTTGAATAACGTAGTCCTCCAATCGGACATGGGCACTTGGAAGACCAAATTTTGAATTTCAAATTTGTTTTATTATTTGTTTCAAACACTGTAAAACCGTAACGAATTTTTGATTAACTCAACGATTTCAAAGCGAGCAACGGTAACTGTACAGGAAAAAAAAATCTCCAGCACGCGAGGCGATCTATCAAGAATTCTAAAGATACGGTGTTTTGCGCGATATTGCTGTTGAATTTAATTTTATGTGCTTTAAGTGCGAAGAACATGATATTTAACAAATAAAGGTAACGTACAAAACATTTAACCCCCCCTTTTGGGTGTAATATAAAATCTGAAAGCTTTTAGTTTTTCTTAGCTTTATAAATGAGCGTTATTTCTTCGCACTTAACGCCACATAGAATACATAGAATTCAATATCAAAATTACAAAAATTTTAAAAGCAGCATAGCAGTATACGCTTAGAATTCCCAATGCACCTTTTAAGTGTCGGCACACATTTTTCTGTTTCCCCCCTTCCCCAGCTGTTCTCAGTTAATCATACCAATGTTCACCTTTCTTACCAGAATGAGTTTAAAAAACTTTTTCTGGTCTTTTTATTATTAACGTTTTGTGTGTTTATTTATTTAATATCATTTTTACGCCACATAAAATTCCATTCAACAGCAAAATCACAAACTATTTAAAAGCAGCATCACAAAAATGTTTTTTTTTTCGTACACTTTTGTCACTGCTTGCTTTGAAATGGTTGAATTTGTTAATTAAAAATTTGTTCAATGTTTTAAAAAATATGAAATAAATAAAACAAATTCAAAATTCGAACTTCCAGATGCTCACGTTCGGGCGGAGGCTACATTATTCAAAATTTAAATTTGGATTTAGGTACCATTGTTTTTACACAGTGCGAGAAACATGCGTACATTCATGCAGATTCCTCATTATTTAATTTCTTTAAATCTAATACAGGGCGGTAATATATGGTGGCAACCAACTGAAAAGTCATACGCAGTTTGTAATGATTCAAGGCCGTTTATAATGTTTCGAGACTAACATCACATTCAGGACAAACGACCCTTTTGGGCTAAGAAAAAAAGATAAAAGAATAATGGTTTTACTTTACGATAAAATACGCTCAATAATTTTAGGGAAATAATGAAGATGTCGAGATATTTATAATATTTAAAAAAATTTTTCAGAAATATTTGCTTTCAATTTTAAAAAAATTCATAAATTCGTATCGGTAGCGTAATCACCTCGTAGGAGTCGCAAAACTTTCAGGATGTCACAAATACTAGCACTATAACAATGTTTTATTTTTAACAAGCAATACCACCATTTTTTTAGTCGTCCACGTTACAATGATTTATAGAAAAATCACAACAATATATTTTATTTTAAATTTAGTTTCAAAATATACTGTTCTAAGATCTATCTACAGTAGAAGAAATTGTGGTAAAATTTCTGCAGGAATATAGTGACCAAAAAATCTTCATAGGGAACAATTGTTTTAAATCCTTTATTAAAGAGAGATAGTCAAGATATTTCTAAAAAACCATTAAAAAATAAATACAATGAAACAAATTTTTTAAAAATCTGATGTGTACAACACATGACTTCCTTGTTTAGCCTTACCGAGTGGCAACGCAAAGCTTTAAAATCCGAGTTATTAATCAAACGTTCATTAAATTCGCATAGAAAACGAAATAAATAAAAAAGAAATTTGAAATTCAAAATTTTGACTTCGAGGTGCACATTTTCGGATGAAGAAATATATGTGTCCATAATTTTGTGGCGCTAGGTGATCGTCATTTTTCCACAATGCGATTAAAAAATATCCGTACATATTCTTCATTACTTAATAATACAGATTAGTAAAAATACGATTAGCTCTTAAGTTCTGTAATTGTTCTTACGATGCAAGAGTATTACGAAAGTTAATCCAGATAATAAATATAATTCAAAAAACCTCAAACACATGAGAAAATTGTGAAATTTGGGTCAAAAATTACAGATGGTAAAAGTCCACAAAACTCATGCTTGGACGATGACAATATGTGGATTCTCTGAATTGCCAAGTAAGCGAACGCAGCAGAATTACAGACCTACTTTCGGCCTTTTGTTTTCATCCGCAGCTATACTTTGCACATTCTAGAAGAATTCTGATAATTACCGCTTGGGATGTCTCCTCCCGACCTACTTTGGATTGAGTTCGAGAAACAGAAGGAATCGGCAACTTCTTTCGACATCGAGCACAAGGGGATTGTGTTACCAGTTTTGTTAGAACTTACCGACACCCTTTTTTCTAATCGAAGCATTCGACGCATTTTGATTTGGCTTCTTTCATTATAGACTTCAGTATTCATTCCAGTTTTATAAATAAAACAATATCTAACAATTTATACTGCTTGACTGATTAAAATTATAGATGTTAAAGGTCCTGTTAGTCCTATTTAAGGAAATATGATTTTACATGAAAGATGTAAAAGTTTTGACAGTCTCTAAGATTCAACCAAAGACCAAGCAATTTTGTGAACTAGGTAACTGTTTCAGCCTTTAAATAAGTGGATTTCATTCTGTAGAAGAAAAAAGCTCTCTTTTCATAAAGGAATATTAAATATTTTAATGAAGGTCTTTCCAATCTCAATTTAAGTATGTGGATTTGTTACAGTACTTAATTAGCTATAGCAATGGATATTTGTTAATAGTAATCTTCTGAACATCAGTTCAAAAATATCAGTTCTTTTGTACTATAGGCTAATAATATACAGGGTGAGTTAGAAATATGGCTGCAATATTTCCATCCTATGATGATAGTGATACAGCTAGGGAAAATGAGATAATGCAATTGGAAAGTCAAGTCTTCCAACGGAGAAGAATACACAATACCAATCAGACTCAACTTATTGTCTCAAACCTTCTTCCCCTTTTGAAGTTTCCAGACCCTACCGATGCCGTTGCCTATGAATACTTTCAAATTTTCTTTTCTGGATATGAAACGTTTACCAGTCTAAGTTTCCTTCATTTTACCACAGTTGACTACAGCAATGCTTCATTGAAATCATATCCCTTCATCTTACGACCTCCCGATCCTCCTAGGCCAGTAATGGCGAATCTTTTGAGCTCGGCGTGTCAAAACTCGCAAAAATGCTAGCTTAACTCTGGTACCATGTCACATAAAGAATCATAAGTCTGCCATCCGTGTCATTCGTCTACCAAGAATGTACTCGAACGCACTTGAAGTAAGCGGCAGCACATCTTAACAATAACGAGACCCCTGCAAGACAGAAATACTTGTATATTATGCAATTTTTTTGGCTCCATCGACTGCGGCTCTGGAAATACGTGATGTGTGTCACTTGTGACACGTGTGTCATAGGTTCGTCATCACTGTTCTAGGCAATATAATTGAAACATGAGCAATTGTATACGCTCATGTTGCAATTATAACTTGCTGCCACATGCTCATCTTTATCATACATATCAGCTCAAGCTCACGATTGAAATAAAAAAACTGAAGTATTAAGTTTAACATGTTATTCACCAGTTGCCCTCTACAATATATAGTGGCACATTATTTTTGCTTCAAACGTGTAGCCATATCTCCGACCCAGTACAGTACTTCTATAAGGTTTATAAATTAATGTTTTGGAAATGTTTGCAGATCAGAAAAAGCATGCAGATCTCTTTAACTCTCTTAACAAATTTTCAAGTTTATGAAGCAATACATTCGGCCTTCTGAACATATACAAGGTGCGCCTATAAAGTAATAGAACAAATTAAAATACCAAACGATAAAATAAAGTAAAAGAATAAATGCATGTTTAGAAAGAGTGACATATCAATGCTTGTTAAAGCTAGTTTAAATTGGTGATTATGTTGTTTGCGTATCAGTCATTTTCATTTAGTGAAAAGACATTGGGCCCCCTCCCCCCCCCAAAAAAAAAATCTGAAAGCATTCAGATTTTACATTACGCCCAAAGCGGAGTTTTTTTAACGTTTTGTGTGCTACCTTTATTTATTAAATATCATGTTCTTCGCACCTAATCCATAAAATTCAGTTCAAGAGCAATATCGCAAAATAATTTTAAATTGAGCATATCTTTAGAACTTTCTATACACAGTTTCACGCGCTGGAGATAAAAATGTTTTTTCTGTACAACGCTGCCGTTGTTCTCTCTTTGAAATCCTTGACTTGTTATTCCAAAATCGTTAAAGTTTTACGAAATATGAAATCGGTAATAAAACAACTTCCAAATTTGGGTTTCCAGATGCCCATTTTCGCAGTAGGATTACACCATTGAATATTCAATGGCTCTAAGTTTTGTTTTTCATCAATCGTTTTATCACAATGAGAGAAACATGCATGCATTTATGCACATTCTTCATTATTTAATTTCTTTAAATATAATAGAATGTTGCAATATTTGGTGGCAAAAGTTTGAAAGGTGAACCAACATAAATGTTTCCGACGCAAAATGCCGAAACGAAAACAATAGTCCTTCATGGACAAAGCCCCTTTATAGACTAAAAAAAAGGTTCGGAATTGAATAACGTTATAACAATTTTGTTACAAAGTAAGTAAATCTGCTACCGAAAGCTTAAAGGTAATTCGAAAGTCTATGATTGTGCAATGTTATCAAGAGCACAAGTTGCATGAGTGTACAACCGCATTAAATACGGGCGCAAAAGCACTGAATATAAACTAAAGATATGACTCTCTTTAAATTCAAATGCTAAACATATTTTTCGAACGGTTAGTTCCAATGCTCATAAAAACAGTGTTTCGGTGACCTGACGAAACGCTGAAAAATTATACAGACCCCTCTGGAGGTTATTTTGAAGGAGATAATTTTATTTGAAGGTTAGTAATCATTTTTATTTAAAAGAAATTGTCTGGTTACTTTATAAACCCACCCTTGTGTACTTTGCATAATTTTAAGTAATTTTCTTAGTGAAATATTTTATATAGCTTTCAGCATCTTCTGATGGTTTATATACTTTGGAGAAGAGTTTGGATGCGCCTATAGAGTCGAGTACTTGTAAATCTCATCATGCAAAAGGTAAGAAAATTAACTTCACTTACATATTTATTTTCAAGACTGTTCTTCATACATATAGCAGATAACAATAGAGAAATACTTCATAGTTTAACACTGTAATGTCTTGGAGATTCTAGGCCATGAAATCTCTTCAAAGGAAGTGTTTGTTTTTTAGCTACCATGTTCTCTCAAGAATGTTTTTCAGATAAAATCAATTGCAAAATTTCAAAATTTTACTGTTTGCTACTTCGAAGCCATAACTATGTCTTCCCTATATTATGAACCACAAATTTACCTTGTTTCTCTTTTATAAAGACATCAATAACATTGGATTGAAGTTTCGCGTGATGGACCTTGTCCTGTTAAACACGAGGTCGACCTCGGATTTTACAACATACATAACTTGCTTTGAGAATCCTGTAATACACTAAGTTACGGATATCCTGCAAATACCGACCTTGACCGCACTGAAGTTGCAAAAGAAACTTCTCACCTCCAAATAAGACTTGTTTTAAAGTTTCTGAGGATTACCTGAACTTTCCGGGTTTTGCTACTATGTATGTGTTTGTGATTCAATTTCTCGTGCTTGAAAACGGAAGATAGTCAGGTAAAGTAGTTGGAGCATAACGTTTTCCTTTTTTTGGAACTCAATCACGCAGGTGTCCACACGCGGCTTGCTGTTATAAACCCATGCTTGTATTAAATCGAAGCAACAGTATGTCCTCAATTTCTTATATTTATCTCCATTTTGAGGATTCCGTCACGAATTTTAGAAAAAAAATGACATTGATCAAAATATTTCAGAAATAAAGTTTTAAATATAGGTCGTTATTTTATCTAACTACATACATATTTTACCTAACTATACATCTACAAAGTAACTCATTATTATGACTATTTTTTGCAATGAAAATATTCACACAAACCTTTTTACTGTCTACATAAGTCGACTGAAGAGTCAAACAAATTGAATTTGCAAAGAATGAAAAGGCACTAAAACAGATTTTTTGCCAAATTGTCTGAACGAATCTGCACGAAATGGCATTTATTTTCAATTTACTAATTTTTTAACTCGTTTGCCGATGGATACTAGTGTATTTACGAGTGCTGTATTTTAATGTTTAAATGGAAATTTAACGATTAAGGCCTAATAAGTGACTGATTAAGAATTTGTATAAAATAAAAAATTCCTTACATTCTCTATAAAATATCACGAAACAGTAAACATAAAAGAGTACGTAAAATGATCAGTGAAAAAAACCATATTTCAAATAAATATAAATCAAACTTTTATACACAAGTTTTCATTTATATGACGCTATGAAACTTAATGCATTTGCTTTGCAACTATTAAGACTAAAAGAATGATCTTTATTGCAAATAAAATGCATACAAAGCTTTAAATTACACTATTTTTATTAAACGCTTTGAAACGTGAAATATATTTTTTTAGTTATGATATTCTTGATTATAATATGAATAAAATTAAAATTGTGAGTTTGTCGATAACGGCAGATTTTAAATCAAAATTGCCATTATCAGCAGCAAAATTTAGCTGAATTTTGATGTAATTATTTTGACATAAGACACTTATAATAATTCTAAAAATGCCCTAGTATGATTTTTACTGCGGGTTTCCCAATTTTATTTTTAGTCACATATGATCATGAATATTACCACAGTTAAAGCGTTTTAGTGCATTTGATTAAAATGATATTATCTAGAAAATTTTTTATATATTTCATGCTATCGAATTCAGAAAACTAAAGAGTAAAGTTATTGCTTTTAACTGGAGAAAAATTATTCTTTATAAGCTTGCGTTTAAGATTCGTCTGGTTGAATTAGAAATCCGAGCTCATCATCGTTAAAAATCATGATCCCGTTATAACAATAAAGAACAAATTTAAAATTTTATCATTGCCAACAACAGCTAAAATAGCGAACCATTTTCGGAAAACCATAAAAGTTCTGCTTATCATTTTCGAAGACCGAAAGAAGCTTTTTTAGAAAGAATACATTTCATTCTATCTGATGATTTTAAGTTCATACTTCCGTATTAGACCCTTAAACAAAGTTCCGTAAGAAAATTTTAACACTAAATAAATATCTTCATCGAATTTTGAAAAGTTCGATAAAGATATATTGTATCATCATCGCCAACACGTGAGTGTAAAACATTTCAAGGACATCAAGTTGGAAGGAGGGGTGTCAAACATTAATTTCAAGGTTTGGCCTAAACAGACGAAGAGACCAAGTTAAAAATATACCTATTAAAAAAGAGGGCTAGTTTTGAACAGATTGCTTTATTTAATTCTGGCAAAGCAATCGAGCCTGGCGGGAAGGATGCCTTCGTGGAGGACATTCTACGGGAAACTGGCTCGTATACATGTTACACATGGGAGGAAAACACGAAAACGCCATGCAGCCAGCCCGTTCATCGAGATTCGAATCCGCGGTCGAACTATCAACGACCGACTTTACCGATCGGCTGCTGATGGGCTAAGTCTTGAACAGAATGGTGATTCCATAAATTTGGTTTTCCAAGTTTCGTTCATACTGTGGAATGGCCGTAACGAGGAATACCTTTGAGAAGAAACCGCACCGACATTAGAATTCTTTTGAATCAAATTATTAATTAATTATATGTACACAGAAAATGTTATGGATTTATTTCTATTTTTCCTTTAAATTTTTTTTATGCATAAAAATACAAGCATAGGTACATAACTATAAAAACTATCAAAAGTATACTGCCATTTGGAACTGAAAATGATCAATGTATACAAACCGCAAAAATATTTTCCTATATTCTTCTCTGAATTCGATCTACTGAAATAATGATAAACATTTCATCTGCATTCGTAAATTTACAGGTAAAATGTGCTTAAATACGCATTTCGCTTGCATTCATCAAATCTCCCAAATTTCAGATCATCTCTTAAGAAAACTTAGTAGAACTAGGTTTGTACCAACAGCTTTTCCTTTTTCAAAGTTATTTAAAGCTAAGCCATCGGCTATTTTATTTACATGTTTTTACTTTTTCCGTACACTTAGATAATATTAAAAGATAAAGCAGTATATTGCACACCGTGTCCATATTAGTTTTTACACTGCATTTGTTTTCTTAACCCTCGATAGTATATATAATACTTACATTTACAAAATGCTTTAAATTAAGCAAACATTCATAATTTGGCATTTTAAATTTAAAGAGATCAGTTTAGTAAAAACTTCGAAATCTACATTTTTACCTGTTCCTTCGATTCCTATAATTATATTTAAAAAAATGAGCTAGATACTCGATATTAATATCAGGAATCACATTTAGCAGTCGTACACAGATTGAAGAACAAAATGTTTCCATTGTGCGGCACATCTTAAATTTCAGCCGGAACGCAGCAGAGCCCTAAATAAAAGGGCTCCAGCACTTTTTACTTCCTTGTACGAAGTAAAAAGAAAGTATTGTAATCGCGAAAAATTTCGGGTATCATATTTCAAGAAAAATATCTATTTTGACCGCTATCGAATGCAATTTAACAATGTTTTTAAGTGACATTCCTACTCAATTCATTTTATTTACAGATTAAAGGACTCTTTTCCCTCCAAAAAATTGTAAAACTGATTTAAAATGGATTCTGAAGGGATTTTTTCGTGGTGTCTGTGCGTGCGTGCGTACGTACGTACGTACGTATGTATGTATATATGTATCTAGGAGGACTCAGAAACGTGTAGCCTCAGAACGTTGAAAATTTGTATATAGGACTACTAGAACATGTAGATGTGCACCTCCTATTTTGGTTGCAATCGGCCCACCAAAAGTATATAAATTTATGTATATATATATGCACTCTGTTACTCGGCTCAGTGAGCTCAGTTTTTTTATTCTTATATGTTGGTAAATTGTGCATTTTTTGTTTTAAAAATGATTGAATGATGTTGTTCTTATCTTCCGGTCGGGTTTTATGTCTTTAGTAAATCTGCATGCAAGATTTGTGGAATTATCAACAATTTAAAAGTTGTTCAAGTGCGGCTAAGCCTAATCATTTTTCATATTTGTTTACATCTGAAACTTAGGAGAGTATTGGATTTGTTGCCAATCTAGAAAAACTAAGCTTCGCAACAAAGATAACGTCTTCGTTGCGAATTAAATCATGCTTAATCCATTCGAGGAAATAAGTGTTTAAGACTTACTTTCGTTAATCTCATACGTACCATTTAGCAAATGTGTAGATTTCATTAACATGTCATTCATATATCATGTAGCAAACCTACAGCTTATAAACACTAACACAAAAGCAGCGATGCGATCTAAATATAAGATTAACTGTTAACCGTTCGCACTGCTTAGACGTAATTCTGCCAAGCAGCAAAGTTTGTGAATTTGTTGCGCACACAAAATGCTTCTTTCCTAAGCAGACTAGGCAATGATAGTGATTTAATGAATTTACTCTTCATCGAGATGCATAAGGTCTTTTTATAGACTGAGGATTAAGTGATCTCGATGCTAGTGACATTATTAGTATTATCTTCGCATGTAAAGAAATTTTATCTCAGAATATTACTGCAATTAGTTACATTCTAATGTTACGAATCTACCAATTTGGCTTTAAGATAAAACGTGCCAAGCAAAATAAAGAAAATTTCAGAGAAACATACGATTTGTTACTTATGTTAATAACATTATCACGATGATATAGTACATATTCAGATAACACGGTGTCATTAGAGAAAGATTAAAAAGTGATTTAATATGCGTGATTTATGATTACTTTCATTCAGCTAATTACTGGCACGACGAGGTTTTAATTAAAAATCTATTTCTTTAAAGCACTCTTCCTCTTCCAAAATATGATTCCTAAAAATATTCTTATCAAAAATCTTGTAGCTATTAAAATGTTTTAGGTCAGCCTACAAATAATCCATAGCTATCACATAGAGAAGACACCCTTTTGTGCCATGCGCAATATAATTTCAGTCAATAATGAATTTCTCGCCAGATATTCCTCAGTTCAAGCATAATTCATCTAATTAATGATTTCTGTAATCCATTATTTAAGTTTAATAATGTCAAGCAACGTAATTGCTTTAAGCATTGTGCAAATGGTGCTTTAGAAAATCAAAGAAATCTACAGTTCTTACATCAGGAAATCGAGCTGGCTGAGAAACTGATTTACATAGCAAAGGTAGACACTTTTACTAAGAAAACTGCAAAAAAAATTATTACACAATTAAAATAGCTTATTATTTTTTAGCTTAAAGCAATGATTTATACAAAAATAAGAAAAACTTTTCGAACAAAGGGCTGTCAACTAGAATATTTTTATAAGTGTCACCAAAGAGAGCATAAGTGTTTTAAAATTTAGTATAAATGTTAGAAAACTGTTTTTAGTCTAAAGGGGCTTTGTTCCTGAAGGACTATTATTTTGCGAGGGAAACATTAAAAGTCTGAATCACTTTTCAAGTTGTTGCCACAAAATATTGCAGCCGTGTATTATATTTAAAGAAATTAAATAACGAAGAATCTGCATAAATGGACGTATATTTCCCGAAATGTGATAAAACAAGGATACCTAGATCCACCCAGTTTTGAATAACGTACGTTTCCACTCGAATGTGCGCATCTGGAAGCCCGAACTTGGAATTTGTTTTATTATCTATTTCATATTTTGTAAAACTTTAACGAATTTTTGATGAACAAACTTAAACGATTTAAAAGCGAGTAATGGCAGCACTCTACGGGAAAAAAAACCTTTTTATCTAAAGTGCGCGGAACTGTGTATCGGAAATTTTAAAGACATACTCATTCTTGCGATATTGCTGTTGAACTAAATTTTATGGTTTAAGTGCGAAGAACATGATATTTAATAAATAAAGGTAACACACAAAACGTTAAAAAACGCTCCTTTTGACGTAATTTAAAATCCGAAACACTTCAGATTTTTTTCTTAATATATATATATGTATAATTTCAGGCACATATGACGAAAGGATATGTTCTTAGGTAATTTATTGTTCATTAAAGGCTTTCAGCAATTACTGATTTCCCTATGCATCTTTTACTGTTTAACTGTATACTGTTGAACATCATTCTTATAAAGAAAAGTTCACCTTTCCTTCGGCACATGGTGTTACTAATTTCGTTTTTCATCATTTGGCTGGGAAATTTTCTAACATTTTCTGCGATCTCTCGAAGAAGGCGTTTGAAACTAGCTATTGCCCGTTTACTTATATTTTCCTAATTACTTTCGTTGCTAAATTTTAGCTTATTGGGTATTTAGTTTATTTGGTACTTTTTTCCTAACAACTATATCCGTACATTTGTTTCAAACGTTTCCTAATTGTTTTAACGCTGTACTGAATAGACTTAACATCTTCAATTCATTTCAATTTTTCATAACCCAACATTCTGAATTTATCACCGTGGATCTGTCACTAGGTTGGAGTTGTTAAAGATGCAAAATATGTTTATGTTTCCCAACCGAATTTACATTCGAACTGCAGTACTGTCCTTCGAAACGTCAACTAAGCATCAAAATATGTAAAAGCAGATAACTGTTACAGTTAAGAGCAAACACAATTCGTTATCTTGGCTTGAAAAGATGGAATTAATAAAAAAAAGTCTGATGTGAAGACATTGTGTGAGCACCGAGAAGTCTGAGCTCAAATTGTGTGCAGGGTAAGGAGAAATAAATCCCTCCGGACACAAAACGATCTTGAATTATTTGGTATAGCAAAGTACGCGAGAGCTATCTCCCTGAGGGAAAGGAACCTTCGTGGAGAAAGTTCTAAAGGAAACTGGCTTGTACTCAAGTTACACATAGGGGAAATCACGAAAACATCCCTGCAGGTAGCCCATTCGCCAAGACTCGAACCCAGGTCGAACTACCAGTATTCAGTGATTTTACCGCTTGGCTGCTGGTGGACCTGGAGCAAAATGAAACCGAAAAGTTTAACGTTCAAAACCTTGCCTTGAACGAAAAGCATTCCTTTTTGTTTCAAACTTTATAGTTAATGAATCTGAATAACTTCATATATCCAAGTTATCACTGACGTTTAGAGTAAATATTCTTTTTACTCTCAGAATTACAATATATAAAACATTGCCAAAATCCTCATTCAGCACAGTCAAAGTCTTGACAGGGTCTCTTTAATAACCACAGGTGATAAATACCCATCTTCCGAAGTAACGTTATGAATTCCGCTACAAATTTTAATGTGCCAGAGAGATTTTTGGCTTGCCTAGCGAGTAGTATAAAAGCTTATACTATAATACAGGGTGTTTATAAAGTCCCGGACCCATTTTGATGTTTAATAACTCATAAAATAATAAAGATAGATTAAAATTAATAACAAAAAAAAGTAAAAAAATCTGAAAGATTTCAGATTTTAAATTACGTCCAAAGGCGCGTTTTTTTAACGTTTCGTGTGCTACCTTTTTTTATTAAATATCATGTACTACGTACTCAAACCATAAAATTCAGTTCATCATCAATATCGCAAAATCATTTTAAAATGAACATATCTTTAGAATTTCCGTAAGTCTCGTGCGCTGGAGATAAAAATGTTTTTCTTTTTTCGTACAGTGTTGCCATTGCTCGCTTTGAAATCATTTAGTTTGTTAATCAGAAATTCGTTGAAATGTTACAAAACATAAAATCGATAATAAAGCAAATTTCAAATTCAAAATTAGGGCTTCCAGATGCCCATATTCGCAGTAGGATTACGTCATTCAAAATTCGATGGCTCTAGGTTTTATCACAATGCGAGAAACATGCATACATTTATGCAGATTTTTCATTTTTTAAAATTAATGCAGAGCGATAACATTTAGTGGCAACAATTTGAAAAGTGATACGCCGTTTTTGTGTTTCCGACGCAAAATCGCAGAACGAAAGTAATAGTCCTTCGGGACTAAATCCCTTTGGACTAATAATTGGTTAGATAGACTCAAAACGTTTCATGACCCTTGTCAATGAACTTCCACGTGTGTCCCCCTTCACCGCACGGAGAATATCAAGCCGATATTCAATTTCACGCCAGGTACCAGCAAGCATGTCGCATCCACAGAAGCTATTGCGGTTGTCATTCTGGCTTTTAGGTCATCCATGTTCGACACTCTCCTCCTGTAAACGTTGCCCTTTACAAATCCCTAAAGGAAAAATTCCAGCGGCGTTATATCAGGCGATCTGGGTGGCCAAGGAATTGAACCTCCTCGCCCAATCCATCTTCCTGTAAAATGGTCATTCAAAGAACTACGAACGATGGTACCCCAAAGAGGTGGTGCACCATCTTGTTGCAAAAAGACGTGTGGCTGAAGCTCTTCTAGTTGTGGAAATACGAAGTTTTCCAACATGTCTAAGTATACGACTGATGAGACCGTCTTTTCTGTAAAAAAGAAAGGCCCAATGACTCGGTCGTGCATTAGTCCACACCACACATTAACCTTTGGGAAATCCCTTTGTGCCTTACGGTATTCATGGGGGTTTTCAGATCTCCATATGCGCACGTTATGGCGATTAACAATGCCAGAAACATGAAAGGATGCTTCGTCGGAGAACATTACAGAAAAGTACAGATATTTAGACTGGAAAATGAAATTATCTGAAATTAACCACACGCGCAGACGATATTTACAAAAGTAAAGATATTTAGACTGGAAAATGAAATTATCTGAAATTAACCACACGCGCAGACGATATTTACAAAAGTAAAGATATTCAAACCTGAAAAGGAAAATATATAAGTTATTCCATCAATAAATGCCATAAGTTTGTTTATATCTTCATTATTTTATGAGTTATTAAACATCAAAATGGGTCAGAGACTTTATAAATACCCTGTACTTTTCTGGGAATAGAATGAGATAAAACAACAAGCTACAAAAACGTAATTTGTATTATTTAATCTATCAGCTCTACCAACTGAGTACAAATCCTGATAATCATATAACAAGCGGTACAGCTACTCAGCTGGTGGTAAGTAAGTAAACAAAACACAATAGTTATTTTAATACCGCCGCAATGTGCATATGGAATAAGTGTACGATACCTTATGTTGATTTGTTTTTCTGTTAATTTACCTAGGCAATGATCTTGTTCTTAGAGAATTTAAAATCAGATAAATTTAAAGGGGGAAACCTGTTTTAGATTAAAATAAAAAACTGAAGTGTGTAACAGTGAGTGAGAAAATAGCTCCGTAAATTTCAGAGATTTCTCTTTACGGGTTTGGTGATTCTAACAAAGCTAATTGGTTATATTTCTTGATGATTTAGCTATAAGCCTGAATTGTGCGGTTTTATTGATTCAGCTACTCCTACTTTAATTACAACATAAAACATCTGGGAGACAGTAACCTTCTTCGAGAGTAGTTTCTGTGTTTTATTGCGAAAGTCATGAATAAAGATACTAACCTCCGCTGACCTACAATCTACGAGTATTCCTGAGCCTTTGAAGTGATTTTGATTCTGAATTTTTTTCCCCAACATACCGATTATTCAGAATGGTGTCGATACGTGTTCTAATTCTGAAGATTGTTTGTGATATGTTAAATAATCATGAGGCCATTCGGTAGTGCTACTGCCTGTTCATGAACCTGATTTTATACGACGACTATTTTGCTTGATTAACCCTAGAATACTAACCTTTACATTTAGTACATTAATACTAACTATGCATAAAATTTACTCACCACATATTTAAAAAACATTTACAGCAAAAACATACTTCTTGTATATGAGCATATTTTTTAAATTCTACTAAAAAATATTTATTAAATACATCTTTGTAGTAAAATTCAGCAACATAAGCATACTCAGTGAGTTAGAAAAACATAACGATGAAAATTATACTAACGGTTTTGCCACAAGTTAAACAGAATTTCTGCTGATGTTCGCCGCATATTGGCCTTTTATGACAATAAGTAGTAGTATTTCTTTTAAAATATGAAAAAGAACAACAACATTTTCTAGGTCCTTTGCGAGCACATGTCATTGGTGTGTGAGTAACATTTACGTAGGTTAGTAGTATAGGGTTAAGAATTAATTCTTGCAAGTCATCTAAATCTCACCTTCGCCAAATACTGCCGATGACAAGAAAAGTATAATGCTGATAAAAATGTAATAATTTATACAAGCTGTAATTTTGAAATTTCCGATAAATGAAGCAGATATTCTTTTGTTCTGTTGACTTCTTGATGTATAATTTTGTTAAAATTGCAATCTATGATGTAGGAAATATTAAATATAAAGTAGCTTGGGAGAAATTATCAGGCACAGGGTAGTATTTAAAATTAGGCTAAATCCGGCATTTTACATTAATATTATTGCGAAATTGGGCATTTGGGAGAACAGTGCTTCTTACAGATGCAAAAGTTTTCTGCACAAATGAATATACACTTTTTATATCGTAAAATTTCAGGTATAAGAAGTTTATACATCCCAGAGAAGTAGTACAAAGCTTATACTAAAATACTTTTCCTGAAACAGAATGAGATAAAACAACAAGTTTAAGCTACAGAAAGGTAATTTTCATTATTTAATTTTTTAGCAACAAGCTGCCTGTTAATGCTAATAGCTAAAGACTATGACAGTGTTTTGCGTCGTAAGAACATAACTAAAACTGTCAACATGTGAAAAGCGCATCAGTTTCACACATGAGGAAGAAATATCAATCGATCAAAACAAGAAAATACAGCAGGTAAAATAATTTACAGTTAAGGCTCGAAATTGGCTCTTATAATTTAGCTTAAGATTCTTCAAGTTGTATCGAAAGGTCCCTAAATGCTGTGCTGTTTTTAATAAACCAAATCATTTACAATGCTTTTGCAAATTTTGATATGAATTCTTTGCTACAATTATAAATCCGAGTGTATGGAGAACAGAAGGTTCAGAGAGAATCGCTATGGGAAAAAAATGATAAGGCGTAAGATAGCTGTCGTGGAATGTTGAGTTGGTGCTTTTTGAGGGAAAACAGACATGTGTACGTGGAAAAAACAGCGAAAACAATTACAGAAGGCTTTTCGCGCAAAACTATGCTTCATTTATTAATGTACCATAAAATCCTCACTTAACAATTAAAATTTGCATTTTAAATTGCTGAAATATGTTTTACGATAAGAATCAACAGTTCAACAATTTTCTTAAAGAAATTCACACAAATCGCCAAACTGCGCCAATGTGGTTGCGTTAATATGTAAGCACCAATATTTGTTGCAAATCTCGGTCCCATCCGTGGCCGAATAGTTCAAGACCACTGAATACTGGCAGTTCCACCTGCGTTTAAACACAGCCAAACGGGTTGTTGCAAGGTTTTTATGGTTTTCCCCATGCGTAACGTTAATACGAGCCAGCTTCCCTTAGAAAGTCCTGCGCGAAAACATCCCTTCCCTTAGGCAGATAACCCTCGCGTGCTTTGCCCCATTTAAATAATCTAACTTATTGCAAATTTCCTACTCAAAGCTGCATTTTGAACAATAAAGACTTCTTTATTGTGTGGGTGAACACGGGCACCTACGCACTAATTGACAATTAAACAGATCACTAATTTACAATTAAATGCATAGCTTTTTTTTTAATTTTTAAAATTTTTGGCTTTGCTGTTTCGAACAACTCTTAAATGAAAATCTTACATCTTCTGAGGATTTATTCTTATTTTTTTTTTCTCAATGGCGGGCCTTCAGCCGACTTCGGCTCGGCCACTACTAAGGCCAGAATTGGTGGTCTTATTATGGAGGAACCTAATAGGTGGGCCACCTTTGCCTCCTATGAAGAAACGAACAGTTACAGCCATGCCTTCTCCGGAATTCGAACCCGGACCCATTGGTATCGCAGTCGGCTCCCCTAAACACTATACCGTCTGGGCAGCGTTCTTAAAATTAGAAGGTCTATCTTAATTTCTTAGCTCAAGAGTTGTTCTTACGTTTTAAACTGAAATTAGCAAACCAAGATCAAATTGAAATTTCTTTTCAATCTTACGTTTCTACAATTTTTATTTAAAATAATTTTTTTCTTAAGCTGTTTGAAATTTCAATGTTAAATTCTGGAATATATCAGACTGCTATTATACGTTTTCAGATTGCAATTCATGGCTTTTTTGAAAAAATATCACGTCATAAATTATCTAAACCATCATTGGACAATAATCAACAAGTTCTCTTTTTTAATGCATTAAGTTTTTAATATGCTAATTTTTTTAAGGAAAAATATGTTGTTTAGTAAAATTTAAGATGATTTAATAAAATCGTAATTTTTTTCCGACTTTCATTATTCTAGGATTAAGAAATGTGTGACAGATTTAGTTTCTTGAAGGTTTATTATGCTATAAATGAAGCATGCGTTTTCTCAACAATAAGGCTACTATGTTGGATAAAGGCGCTGGCCGTACAAGAAGTTATGATTTACTCCCAGCTTTACAAGAGCATGACCCAGTTTTTCCTTCCTGTAATAAGCACCCCGCCTTAGGGTAGAGAGAAAATAAGCCTTGAGTACTCTTCCGTTGCAGTTTAAGGCAGTGTTTGACAAACTTTTCTCATTGCGAAATTCTTTTCAAGTTCTACAATTTTAAGGAACACTGAAGGCATTTTTGAGGAAAACAAGAGTAAATTTGGGCTTTCTTTTTAATAAATAAGTGATGATGGAAATACTATATTAGCTAAATAAACATTTATTCCAATTTTTATATCATACCCATAAAAGAAATGTTTTTTAGTTTTTAATTTTACAAAAAAAATGACATAAAACTAATTAAATGAAAGAAGTAATAGATAAAAAATATTAAAACATTTTAGCTTTCAATGACTTCGATGCAGTATTTGTAGCTTCGAATTACAAATTCTTTAATGCAACATGCAATGTTAGAAACCGGAATTTTTACGTTCTTATAGCAAATGCAGAATAATGTCGGTTTCTCTATTTGAATTTTATTGCAGCATAATGTGAAAATATTTTCGTTTTATGTCGGAATCGATTTTTTTTAATCAGTTGCGCTCCTGTCACTCGGCGGCCCACCAGCGGCCGAGCGGTAAAGATGCTGAAAACCGGTAGTTCGGTCCAAGGTTCGAATCCCGCGAACGGGCTGGCTGCATGGGCGTTTTCGTGGTTTTCCCCATGTGTAACGTGTATACGAGCCAGTTTCCCTTAGAAAGTCCTCCACGAAGGCATCCCTCCCTTTAGGCAGATAGCCCTCGTGTGCTTTGCCATAATTGAACAACCTAACCTAACCTAACCTAACCTAACCTAACCTGTCACTCGGCTTAACTATCGTTGCAGAATGATTTTAAATCTAACATGTGCGAGAATACTGACCAAGGTACAATAGTACTTTCAACCAAATATATTCTTTTTTTTATAAGGTTGAGTTGGTTTGGTTAGTTGATCATAGCAAAGTCCACAAGGGCTATCTGCCTAAGGGAAGGTATGCCTTCGAGGAGGACTCCCTGAAGGAAACTGACTCGTATACACATTACACATGGAGAAAGCAACGAAAACGCCCATGCAGTCAGCCCTTTCATCTGGAATCGAACCAGATCATGAACTACCAGTGTTCAGCGATTTTACCGCTCGGTCGCTGGTGAGCCTCTTTTTTATAACAGAATATACGTTTAGTATATCCTCTTATAAAAGATAAAAACACATTTTGTGATGTGTGTTAAAGCTTAAGATCTTAATATCACTGATTTCAACGAAAACTTGAAGAATATTTTAACTTGCAGAGAACATAGTATGGCAATTTGCTTGGCATTCGTCTCCCATATCATGAATATGCAATTGAAAATTTGTCAAAAGCCAATACAAATGTCTAACTTTGAAATCCTAATACTTAGTCTAAAGGATTTCTGTTAATTCGAAGTGCACTCGGGAGCTATCTTTCTCAAAGAAGAGATGCCTTCGTCGAGGACATCGAGGAAAACTACCTCGTATCTACGTTATACATGAGGAAAAACACAGAAACTTTAATGCAGCTAACTCCCTCATTGGAATTTCAACTAGAGTCGAGCTACCAGTTTTCAACGATTCTATTGCTCTGCATTGTACAAGCTGCAAAATGGTAAGACTAAAGTGAAATATAAACTACTTAAATGATTGGACTAAATTGCAAAATGTAAAATGGTAGACTAAATTGCAAATATTAACGTGCAACACTAATCCCATAGTTTAAATTAGGCCAGTTAATAACGATCAAGCATTTCAATGATTACTTGCATCAGAAGAGATGCATTCATGAGGAGCTTTCTCTCTAAAACTAACTTATACTCCATTGCTATAAAGGCACGACTTGAATCCTTTTAAATTCTTTACAGCCAAGCCTTAGAGACATTAGGATCGATAAACCAGCGACAATTGCAGTTGTTGCTTTCAGTACTTCTACCCATTTCGCAGCAGTAGGTCTAGAGTTAATTAATATTCTATAAGAGAACAAGCAAATACTAACGAATATAGCTAAAATAAATCTTAAAAATCCTTTCTTTTTAATCCTTGTATTTGTCAGGAAGGGAGATGAAAAAAAAAAAAAAAAGCGCAGGCTTTTTAGAAATTCATGATTTTAAATATCAACAGCAAAATACCATGTAAAAAATTTACAGTTGACGTGACAAGTTTCAACCTTATGAGCAAAGCATGTCCGCTGCAAATATGCAATTAGATAAGAATCAATTTTGATTACAATTTTTATGAAACCAAGGTCAATTTAAAATTAATTTTTTAGATTTAGTAAATTTAAGTTTCATTTTCAATGATTTTGGAGATCACTTTCCCATAAACTTCTTAAAGTCCTAAAACACAGGTGACCCATGGGCTCCATTACAGGCAAACAGCTGGCTGCATGGGCGTTTTCATAGTTTTCCTTTCCGTGTAACGTGGATACGAAACTGTTTCCCTCAGAAATTCCTTCATGAAGGCATCCCCTTAGGCAGATACTTCTCGTGCACTTAGCTATAATTAAATAAACCAACCTAAAAACGGCAACCCTAAAACTAACAACGCCTTGAACAAATCATTTTTTACTACCTTGTACAAAGTGAAGGAATCGTAACTACGAACAGTTTTGGATATCAGACTTCAATGGAAATATCCATTTTGACTTTTATTTTTTTGCGTGACGCCTGTACGTAAGAGAAGAGGGCTCCCTTTTCCAAAAGGGAGTGTAAAATGAATTTAAAATGTTTTTTTGGTGACGTCTGTACGTATGTATATACGTACGTATCTCGCATAACTCAAAAAGATTAACCATAGAATGTTGAAATTTTGTGTATGGGACTGCTATAACATCTAGTTATGCATCTCCCGCTTATATTGCAATCGGCAGAACCAAAAGTTTACACATCCACTCTCTTATCTGGCTTAAAACTCCTTACCAGGCCTTTATTTTCGCAATCGTTGGTCATAGACATACACTTCTAACTACAAAAGTGTTTCAAATGATGAAAATATTCGCGTTTTGTTAATGTCAAATTTAAAATAAATTAATTTTGGACAAGTAACGAAATCTAACTTTAAAAAATAAAATTATAAGAAGTTTGACTTGAAGCGATAGATATTGACCGGGATATTTATTTTAAAACTTTGCAAATTTTGATGTTATTTTCAACTTGCCTTCAGGGATTGGTTAATTAAGTTATAATAATTCAAGGAAATAAGTTTAAACTAAGTGCAGGAAAAAATTGCGTATAATTTAATACGCCGTACAAGGAAAGCATGTTGCATCTACATCATATTTTTTTTTTCACTTATAGATTTCATATTGATTGGATTTTATTTCACTTCTATCAGTTGTTTTAGCCGGTAAGAATAGTTTTATTATTCTGGTAGAGAAATAATTTTCAGTTCTTTATCATTAACTACTTAATAAATAAGAATAAGAGAAGACTGAAAAATAAACTTTACGAATTAAAAAAAAACTTATATTGTACAAGATATATTATTTTCTGCATTAATTCGGAATTTACAGAATCGAATATATTAAGAATCACAGAACAGCAACTTGTTCCGGGTTGGTTCCTGCCGACAGAACGGTTGCCTGCATGAGATTTTCGAATTTCGCTTTATCGGTAAGGTATCCAGCCCTTTTTTTCTTTCCTGTAGAAAACTCTTCAAATACTTTGTATAATAAATAATCATTTGCGTAATAAGTAATTAAACATAAAGTTTCAGTTCCGGTAGCTGAAAATAGCTGTAAAGCACTTAAAAATGAGTAGGAATTCCGAGTGGTAAATCGAAATGAGCAGTAGTTCGATAGTCTTAACTGAAACAGCAGTAGCAATGCTTTTAATGTTACATATTATTCTTATTTTTTACTGAATAAGTATATTTTTAATAGCTGGTGACTGTTTTTCCATATGCCATAAAATAAATGATAGGTCAGTGCAAGAATTATGTTCTTTTCCGTATCAAACATTTCCACAGCTGGTAAGGTCATTTCCATATCAAACATTTCCAGAGCTGTTGAAGGTCAATAGTTCCTTTTAGTACTTGAATAACTATGGATATTGCTCCAAATCGCAGCATCATACCGCCGCACAGCATGCCTCCGAAAGTAAAAATCCGGTATATAAATTGGTATACAACCCACGGATATGGAAAGGAATAAAGGTTGGGTAATAACAATAAAATAATCACACGAGGCAAATACATTTTCCATTTCCTTTCGCTGAGTGTGCAAAAAGCGGAGCGGTAAGACTCTTAAAGTAAGACGGAATACAAACGACCAGCGAAACATTAAAATCACCACAGCGGAACGAGCGATGTGGTGGTGGTGTTAAATTAAAAGCTCCTTCTCTCTCAGACAGCCAATGTAATGGATTAGTGCCTGGGCGAGCGATTTTCTGAATTGGCTCCAGTATGCATTGAAATTCAGGTCGGAAAGTGTTACTGAGAGAAAGAACTAGAAAATAGCTCATTTACCGAACTTTATGAAACCCATCTCAGAGATTTATTGCTCCTTATGCCTCTTCACAAAATATCTTGCTCCAGACAGAGATATCAGCAATAAAACCGTCAAAAGCTAACTTAACAATTTTATTTCTGCGTTTGGAAAAATACGTTTTTCAAGAATTTGATTTATTTGACAGAAATCTCCAGCACTGAAAACAGCGTCTCTGAAAAATGAATTTGCGAAGAGTCCATTTGAAGACAGGTTGATGAAAATAAGTAAGGTGTATGGATGACAATTCTATGTAAAGCTCTTTGTAATTTATAGAAACATTTTCTGTAATCGAAACTTACAGAAGAAATTTATATTCATTTGTCATTGGTGTAACAGGAGTGGGTTGAAAAATTTTCGTAAATAATTATCTAATGCGCTAATCCTGCCTGCAGTACACAAAGCGCTCTTAGGAGGAAGGTTTGGTTTCGTTTGGTTTGATTTGTTGAGATTACGAGCAAAGCACACTAGGGCTACCTGTTTAGGGGAAGGGATACCTTCGTGAAGCCTTCGAGCCAGTTTCTCATAGAATGTTCGTGAAGAACATTCTATGAGAAACTGGCTCGTATACACGTTATATAAGGTATTTTCTCCCTGCTTTTCTGCATATCTTCGTGGTATAACGGTACTAGTACACTCGGCGCGTATTCGAGAGGTTCAGCTTAGAGTCCCGGCGAGGGCATCAAAATAAGCCAGCGTGTTCGCAAGATTCGAACCTAAGACAAAGAATATGTACTGTTAAGAAGGAAAACTTCGCAGAAGCAGAAGTGGCTCCCTTCCAACGAAAAGGGAAACAACTGCGCATGAGTGAAATATCTGTCGCCAAAAAGCGCCAAAGTTCAAAGCTGAATGTCGAAGTTGGTTTGGACAGGTTCGACCATTACGTTTAGCAAGAGTTTAAACTAAGAATAGGTTCTTTGGTTTCAGGTAGCGATATGGACAATGGAAGTTCAACAGCCAGTGAAAGTGAAACTTCACCTAATATTTCATCATTTCCGAGTTTAAATTATCGCGACAAGTCAAAGAACAATTCATCTTAACCCGTGTTCCTCAATTTCCTATACACGTCGCGGAGGGGGGAAAATGTCGATAGGTACCAAAGAACCGGCATATCACAGAGGGGAAATTCTCGCCAACAGGTTTCGTCGCCAAATCCCTTGGCGAATGTTCCCTTTTCTTTGTAGCGGCGTTGCAGACAAAGTGGTTTACATTATGTCTATCGAGCCTTTCCTTCTTTACATAGAGGTTCTTTGCCTAAGACCGAACTACCAGTGTTCAGCGACTTTACCGCTCGGCCGCTGATGGGCCTCTTAGGAAGAAGAATTTAGTTTTAAATTTTTAATCCTAGTCCCAGGCGCTGCGAATATAAAGTTAAATGTATTATTACACAATTTGTTGAAATCTAACCAATAAACATATTGCTTTGTAAAGTCCCCATGATTCTTACGCTAATTCAAAAATTATAATTCCTGAGCAGTTCGATAACAACTAGTTAAATTTGATTGTTACTTTCAACAGTTAAGCCGAACGCGTTTATGGTTACGTCACATTAAATGGATGCTTATGCTTGTTCATGCTAAGAAATTCCATACATCTTAATATAAGTTATATTTGCAAAAAAGAGCTCTTTCATTGCTGACATTCGTGAAGTTGATTACCATACATCTTATCACCTTTGCTAATGAAACTTTTAATAAAATTTTTCAGACTTTCCTTACCATTATTAACATTTTTGTTGTCCGCAGTGGCTCAGCTTATTACCAACATTAAACCTTTCATCTCAAAGCAAATGAGACGTAAAGAACTTGGGTGGAAACGTTAAAAGCTCAGTTGGAGCAACAACTACGAAGAAATTGTTTATTATTTATTTATTACAACTCATTGCTTTTACTCCCTGCATGCTTCCTTGTAACTGATAAAACAAACAAACCTTTTTTTACGCGGCTAGATTTTTTTCTGTACTTATTTAGAAACTTAACTGATTGAATTTTATTTACATACACTTACTGCCAAAAATGACAGAATTTTTTTAGACAGAACTTTCTTGACAGAACAGCTTTTATTAAGTCCGCAAATGTCTTAAATTCAAATGGTACAAGCGAGGATTGTCTGATCATTACACAAAATAATACAAATATATAAAACTTAGGAATGACAAACAAACCGTGTGTGTCAAAAGTCTGCGTACACTGGCAAAAATGTTTACGATAGTTGATTGTAACTAAAAGTTAATACCTTGCAAGTTATTATAATATACTCTCTCTTTTTATAACCTGTCTCGGTCTATTAGGCGTGAATTCAAATAACTTAATTCTCTACCACGGTTATTTATTTTAATTCTCTTACCGTGACAGGGTTTGAGTATTTCTTTGGATGTTACTTAATGCTCTCTGATTCTCTGTAGAGTAAATTCTACAAATGCACTATTAGGTTTAGGTCTAGGGACTGGGGTAGTGTACGTTGTTGGTTTAGCACGTGGTAGAATAACCATTAGCCTCACATTGTGCCCTGTGTGCTTGAGGCTATTGTCCAGCTGAAAGGAAAATAATCTTCACTCATCTAAGGTTCTATATACTTGTCTTGAGATTTATCTTCAATATATTCATCTAATAGATTTTATACATTGTTGAATCAATAAACTCCAATTTATTAACCCCATCACTTCCCATGCCTCCCCAAATCATAACGCCTTCTCATCCGTGTTTGACGATCAAAACAACGTTCTCTTTCTTTAGCTCTGCACAGGATTTCCCCCAAGATTAAATTTTCGTCCTTTGATGCCAAAAAGCCAATATTTATTTTCTTCCGAAAATATTAATTTGTCCAAAAATGATGTGTCTTATGTAGGTGTTTACTGGCAAAAGCCATTCTCCTAGCAATATTCACTCAAGAAACGATTTGGTTTATTTGATTATGGCAAAGCTTCGAGGGCTAACTGCCTAAGCGGAGGGATGCCTTCGTGGAGGATTTCGAAGGGAAACTGGCTGATATACATATTACACATAAGAAGGGGTGGCCCACCGTTTTGGGAAGAATGCCACTCTCTGAAAAAAAATTATGCGTGCCACTTTCAACTTCTCCAACATAACTAAAAAAATACAAAAAAGTGAAACAAATGTTATTTATAGGTTGACTGGGGGATTTTATGTAAGTCTGATTAGTGGGCATTTAAAAAATAATATAACAAATAAAAGACACGTACAAAGTTAGGTTTTGTTATTAATGAACTCTTTTAAAGGTTCAGTCAATGAGGTTATGTAAAAAATAAAAATGAATAATTTGAAACATTTACTTCTAAATAACTATTAAATAACCAGTACTTAATTAATGCAGTTTCTGAAAATATAGTTTTTTTTCAACTAAGTCAAGTTTACCATATTAGGATTAGTTTTTGAATACGCTAACAAAATTAGGGGTTTTAGGTGCATATCAGTTATCTTGAAGGATATTTTGATTTAATTATATTTATCATAGAAAACTTTTGTTACAAACATAGGTTGATCCAAACCTACAACAATATCTGACAGTCAAATAGTGTAAATTTGGAAAATCGCTTGTTGGTACAAGTTTTCCAAAATTCAATATCATTTGGGTCGTTTGCAGCTGAAATAAGTTTCTTATTTTTGATTCTCGGGAAAGTATGTTGCTGTAGGTCAACAATTTCGATTTATATTTGACCTTGAGTCGGGTAAGAATTAACGTTTTGCAGAGAAATTGAATTATTTTATATTTATTCCAATGTATTAATGTATGTATCTGTAGACGGAATTGAAACAGAAGATATTAAAAAAATAAAAGATTTGAAAACATAATAAGTCTTCGCCTGCCACTGTTGAAACTCCGCCGTGCCATACCATGGGCACGCATGCTGCGGGTTGGCCATCCCTGCTCATGAGGAAAACCACGAAAACGCCCATGCAGCCAGCCCATTCGCGGAATATGAATCTTAGACCGAACTACCAGTGTTTTGCGACTTTCCAGCTCGAGAAATGAACGGCTACTTCTGTGCAAACCGGACGTGAGAGTCATACTCTTTTCAGTTCTCTTTGACCTGTAATTAAATTCATATTTTTTTCAAGAATCTCTCAGCAACACTTTTAGCTGTTTTTGAAGATGATATTCTTGGATTTATATTTAAGAATGGATTTTAAAGAGGGATTCCCGAGGAGAGAAAGGGGCACTTGCTCTGAACGTTAAAAGTTCAGTTAATTTGTAGTTCATGGTCCCTTTTTGAATCAATGAATGTCTTTCAGTAACATTGATCTTTATTCTGTTACGTGGCATGGAATCATAAATCCTATACAAATCGTAAGAGAAGCTCAATTAATTACAAAAATGTGACTCGAACAATTAAAGGTCTTTAAACATTCTCTTTTTTAAGTGAACGTTGACTTTTGGCTGAGAGGACGGGCAATCGGTCGTCATTCTTGCTCTTTGATTCTTCGGCGGTTGGGAGAGCAAGCAATTCTTTCTTCCCAAATACGTGCGATATCCGTCAGTAGTAAATTTGTAATGCGAGCTTGTTCGTTTGCGCACACTGTGGTGTGTAACTGAAATGCGAGCTGAACTCGTTCATGGCCATCAAACGTTAATGTAAAGGTGTTTTCTTGTTTTCGCTCTCTTACTTGTTTTAGCCGAGAAGCACTATTAATTTCGTTTTGGCATTTTGAGTTGAAAACTTTAAATGTCGGTTCAGTTTTCAAATTGTTGCCACCAAATATTATCGCCCTAGGTTATATTTAAAGAAATTAAATAATGAAGAATCTGCATAAATGTATGTATGTATGTATGTTTCTCGTAGTGTGATAAAACAACGGTACCTAGAGCCATCCAATTTTGAATAACGTTATCTTCCACCGAATATGGGCATCTGGAAGCCCAAATTTGGATTTTGGAATTTGTTTTATTATCGATTTCAACACTTCAACGAATTTTTGATTAACAAACTCAAGGAAACTCAAAGACAAAGCGAGAAAAGGGAAAAATTGAAAGAAAAAAAAAAAAAAAAAAAAAAACACTATGTATCCGAAATTCTAAAGATAAAAATTATTTTGCGATATTGTTCTTGAATTGAATTTTATGATTTAAATGCAAAGAACATTTAAAAGTCCCTTTGGGCGTAATGTAAATTCTGAATGCTTTCAGACTTTTTTTTTTTGTTGTTGTTTGAATCAAGTAAGCTTGAAGAACCACTGAAAGCTGCGTTAATTTCCCCAAACGAGATTTCATTAACGATCTTAGCATAAACAAGGAAGATAATCGCTTTTATACAGACTTTAAAGGCCGTAAGTGTTGAAGAAATAAAATCATCTTCTTTATGGGGAATACGTTATATATATATACGTAAAAAATATGCACACATTTATCCACTTCCTATAACTCAAAAGCTAGTCTCTCGGCCTTTATGTCATTTTTGCTGAAAAGAAATTTTATTGTTGTGCGAACATCCACTCTGCTGTCCAGTTAATCAATCGGAAGACGCTGTTGAATGAGAGCCTATACTGTGACATAGCATATTTATTGACACCAAGCTGATAGATCAAAGAATCGCAGCTTGAGAGGTACGTAGTGTTACACAAGTTGGGCCATTCAGAAGGTAGGGTGATTAGCAACGCGTACTGCCGTACGAAGTGTCCCGGTTCGAATTCCAAGAAGGCATGGATGTTTGTAAATGTATAGTGTCTGTGCGGTACAAGGACACTCAAAATATAAGGCGAAGAAGCCATGGATGTTTGTAAATGTATCGTGTCTGTGCGGTACAAGGACACTCAAAATATAAGGCGAAGAAGCCATGGATGTTTGTAAATGTATCGTGTCTGTGCGGTACAAGGGGACTCAAAATATAAGGCGAAACGAAAGTCTTCTCGAAGGGTTTAGTGGTAGGGGAAGAGTAGTGGGAGACTTTCGGATTCGTCCTCTGGTGATCTCCTTCAAAATAGGGACGGAACTGGCCAAAGTCGCACTGTCACCTGTATGGTGTTCAAGGCCCCAGCCAACGGCAGAAGCAATCTTCACTCCTTGCCAAGATGAAATTCGTGGGGTTGTTCTGATTAGGTCAGACAAGTGAGATTAGTTAAGCCAGGAACACAAGGTTGACTCATTTTATTAGCTTTAAAAGCCTTTTCATTCACTCCAGTAGTTCTCACACAGTAATGCAGCCACTTTAAAATAAAATCTGATACAAATTTGTTGAATTTTTGGCTGTTATTGCGAGTATGATTATAAAAATATACGCTTTCAGAGCACCGAGTCTAACTTTTGACTCAAGACAATTCATAGGGAGTGTTCACACATGTTCAATACAGTTCATTTAAATTTTCTGTCAAATTACACCAAGGTCGTAGTGACCAGATTTCCAGGCATTAAGATTAACTGGAAACTTTCTGAAAATCCATCGTAATTTTATCTGCAATCAATATTTCTGTATCATTACAGCGGAAAATGTAAAATAAGGTTTAATTATTTTGACTTCATTTAAATATTCTTTGACGTCATCTATAAGACTATAAGTCTATATCATGCAATCAAGAGTAAAACAAATTTCCTAAGCCGAGTCTTCATTGGTATAGTGTAAAAATCAATATTCTACTTATTACGAATTACCAGTAATAAGCAGACTCTAATGATCTTAATTAAACCAGCGCCAACATAAAAAGAATACACATTTCTTTCACTTCTTTTTTCCTATTACAGAAACTTTTCGCGCAAATTCGTGACTTTCCCTGATGAATAGTTTCCTTTTTGAATTGAACGTAATCCCGGTGATAAATTTCAGTTGCACTTGCAGAAATTATTGTTCAAAAAATAGTTGAAAACATAGATGGAAATCAGGATTAAAGAGAATGCAATACGGAAAGAGAAAAATGGCTAGGGGAATGGGTCAATTGTAAGGGGTGGAGATATTTCTAGATGGCACAAAGGACACCTAGTGACAGCTGAATAGCAAAGCGTATTTTAAGGAGGCATGACAGGAAACGGGGGTTTGTGTTTCGAATTCTTTTTCATTTCCTTTCTCGGTCGATTCAGACTGACAGCCATCCTTGAAGCGTTCGCTAATAAGGTGACTAGGTTCGGGTTATCGGAAGGCTAGCTTCAAAGGAAGAATCTCAGAATGAATATGGATTTAACAATTCATTTTGTCTTGAAAATTTTTCCTCTCCCCTCTTAACATTTCGTAAAAAGATTGTACATAGTGGCATAGCTAGAGGGACACGGAGGGGTGATACGCTCCGGACGGCATGTGCTTTGGAGCAAGCATTTTTCAGCAACATATTATACGGATTGTCATCTGCATCTTCGGGGCACAAAGAAGGATTGGGATTTACTTAATTTTACGACAAATCTTCCGACATGTATTTCTCTACAGGAGAAGTGCTTGTAGAGGATTAAGGCGACTGATATTCACGCATGCAATGGCCTTTTGGCACGAGATAACCACGACTCTACACCCACTAATACATTGCTAATAACACCACCCATACGTCCGATTCCTGAAAGCTCTGAAGCAGCCCTATAAAAGCTGCTGATATTCTTAGAAAGATATAAATTTCTTTTTCTTATTTATTAATGCTCCCTCCCCCTGTAACAAAGCATAAGGACAGCTTCTTTTAGTCAAGAAGGGCTATTAGTTTCGAAAAGGCATTTTGCGTTGTTCCACTATAAATGTGAGTTTCACTTTTCAAATTGACGTAACCAAATATTATCGCCCTGTATCATATTTAAAGAAATTAAATAATGAACAATCTGCATAAATGTTTCTCGCATTGTGGAAAAACGACAGTAGCTAAAGCCATCAAATTTTGAATTACGTAGCCCTCCCCTCGAATATGGGCATCTGGAAGTCCAGGTTTGGAACCAGTTTTATTATCTGTTTAATATTTTGTAGAGCTTTAACGAATCTTTGATTAACAAAGTCAACTATTTCAAAGCGAGCAATGGCAATACTGTGCGCAAAATAACATTTTTATCTCCAGCGCGAGAGACAGTCTACGGAAGCTCTAAAGATATGCTGTTTTTAAATATTTTGTGATATTGCTGTTGAATTGAATTTCATGTGGTTTAAGTGCGAAGAACATGCTATTTAATAAATACGGGTAACACCCAAAACGTTAAAAAACGCCCTTTTGGGCGTAGTATAAAATCTGAAAGCTTTCAAGTTTTATTTTATTAGTCCAAAGGGGCTTTATACCTGAAGGACTATTGCTTTCGTTTTGCGATTTTGCGTCGGTTCACTCTGAATGTCCGTTTCACTTTTCAAGTTGTTGCCATTAAACATTATCGCCCTGTTTTATATTTAAAGAAATTAAATAATGAGGAATCTGCATAAATGTATATATGTTTCTCGCAGTGTGATAAAACGACGGTACCTAGAGCCATCCAGTTTTGAATGACGTAATCCTACTGCGAATATGGGCATCTGGATGCCCAAATTTGAAATTTGGAATTTGTTTTATTATCGGTTTAATATTTTGTATATTTTGTAAAACTTTAACGAATTTTTGATTAACAGACTTAAAAGATTTCAAAGCGAGCCATGGCAACGTTGTACAGAAAAATAATTTTATCTCCAGCGCGTGAAACTGTGTATCGGAAATTGTAAAGATATGCTCAATTTAAAATTATTTTGCGATATTTCTCTTGAACTCAATTTTATGGTTTAAGTGCGAAAACCATGATATTTAATTAATAAAGGTAGCACACAAAATAAAAAGAAAATTAAAAAAAAAAACTTTTTGGACGTAATTGAAAACATGAAATCTTTCAGATTTTTTTATTATTTTATTATTATTATTTCGGCATGAACCTCAAATTAATTAGAGCAAGCACGTATCATAAGGCTGCAGAAAACATTTTTTCATCTCGTGTTAATTTTCGCTGCATTTTGCGTTTATTAGATTTGCTGGAAAAATGAAGCTGTATCAATGTCTTACATCCAGACATGAGTATTTTGCCAAATAAACACGAATTTAGCAATTCTCGCGCAACGGAAATATAGATGACTGAAAAGATACAATGGAAATATAATGTTAACAGTTGCTGGCAAATTGTTAAGAATAAGAACTGGGAACTCGCCTCAGAGAATTGACATGTCTTCGTATTTAATAATAGTTCATAGCGAAGCAAAGACAACCTGCAGAAGATAACAGTCTCTTAAATGCAATTTTGAATGCGACTACCAAATAATTCCCACCGGAAATAAAAGAAACTGTTTTATCGACCTACCAATGTCTAGTATATGTTTGTTACAAAAAGACGCCAATAGTTTGTTGGCGTTGTAACGGCAGGCTCGGGATAGTATTCAGTTATCATAGGTTTTAAATAACATTCTTCTGAAAACTTTTTCTACTACTTTAAGTTACGGTTTTTTGAAGAATTAATAATATAGAGCTCTCAGCGTTTTCTCATTGCACAAAAAGGTTTTCCTTCTCCATTTATACGATATTTCAATTGAAGCGTTTTACATAATATGAAATTATCCACGCAATTCATTGTTTCCGTTCAGGTTTGCTGTGCCAGACAAAACACCTACGAGAACAATAGGATTTGAGAAACAGTCACCTCAGAAAGGTACAATCAAGCTCGAAGTTTCAGTCTCCAATTCATTAATACACGAGGGTTGAAAATCTTCGCTTGGCTGCTGTTCTGAGGAAAGGAAAAATTGTCTATTCCGAATTTAGAACGATGGTCATCACGCTGGCTAATCTGTTACGCTCGTCGATTGTTCGGACACGATGGTGAAAAACAAGAGTCTAGCAGAAATAAAATGCTAAATATAACTGAAGAATGCGGCAAATATCCACCGAATGGCCTCAGTTGGTATAAACATACTTCAGATTATTATTATTAGTCCAAAGGGGCTTTATACCTGAAGGACTATTGCTTTCGTTTTGCGATTTTGCGTCGGTTCACTCTGAATGTCCGTTTCACTTTTCAAGTTGTTGCCATTAAACATTATCGCCCTGTTTTATATTTAAAGAAATTAAATAATGAGGAATCTGCATAAATGTATATATGTTTTTCGTATTCTGATAAAACGACAGTAGCCAGAGCCATCCAATTTTGAATGGCGTAATCCTACTGCGAATATGGATGCATCTGGAAGCCCAATTTTGAAATCTGGAATCTGTTTTATTATCGATTTCATATTTTGTAAAACTTTAACGAATTTTTGATTAACAAACTCAAAGATTTCAAAGCGAGCAATGGCATCATTGTACAGAAAAAACATTTTTGTCTCCAGGGCGTGAGACTCTGTATCGAAAATTCTGAAGATATGCTCAATTTTAAATTATTTTGCCATATTTCCCTTGAACTGAATTTTATGGTTTAAGTGCGAAGGACATGATATTTAATAAATAAAGGTAACACACAAAATGTTAAAAAAACGCCCCTTTGGACGTAATTTGAAATCTGAAACCTTTCAGATTTTCTTCTTCTTTTTTTTTTTTTTAATTTAAACAAAATGTGAATAATGCGAGTAGTTGCTTTATTACTTACTAAGAATACAAATTTAAGCTCGCCTAGTTTTTAAGTTAATTAACAAATATAAAATCCGACTGCAGTTAGTTCTCTTTTGCAATTTTTGTCTCATAATTCTAGCGCTGAATTATTTATCACAGAATTTCCTTATTAAGCAGTATAAACCAAAGAAAATGCAATTTGACAAAAAACGTTTTATTACTTATTAACCTAACAATTAATAACCTAGCTTAAATAAATATGAGTTATATGTTTTTACTTCCGCTGAAGTTATAATCCCCGCCTTTTAGGCGGCATTTTTCACTTAATTACTGTATTTATCGCAAAGCTTATGTTCATACTTTTAATGTGAAATAAGTTATTGGGTACTGAAACTAACAGTTACTAAAATACTTATAACTGCGTTGTAGCGACCTGAGAGGCTATAAACATACTATGTAAAAAAAAGTGCAGACTATCAATTACTATAAAGGTTTTCATTTCAGTAACTGACAAATTGCAGCATTTATAGAGTGCTAATTTTAATCGAATTGCAGTTAGATTTTTTTATCCGTTTTAGTTCAAACCTACAACAGTTTGAATTTTGGCAATTATTAATCTTCTAAGTACTAAAACAGTATTTTTTTTTCTTTTTTGCAAAGAAATACGCAGGCTTGATTCTGAATTTGACACCAATTATCTTTCTTTAATAATTTCTCTCTGCGATTACAAAATATGGGCATAAAAAATCTATTCCTTTTAGGCAGCATACAATTCATATTTATATTTTATTCACAAAAAATTTGCTCAAATGTATAATTGTACATTTTATTTCCCAGGATTCTTTGTTTTATTGACAGTTAAATTGCCATGACGGTGTAAATTGTAACTTGTAGCAAGGTGGGGAGTCTTATTATTGGTGCCGGCGTTTTCTTCCTGCTTTTCTTCTAGAGTTGATTAAAAATTAAGGGGGGGGGGAAAGAAAAAAATCTGAAAGCCTTTCAAATTTTATATTAAGCCCAAAAAGGCTTTTTTTTTTTTTTTTTTTTTTT
>KK115557.1:473740-519019 GCA_000611955.2 Stegodyphus mimosarum
GATTTTTTTTAAACCTTTATTCATTAAATATCAACTTAGCTTTTAAGTTCTTTGTACTTAAACCATAAAATTCAGTTCAACAGCAATATCGCAAAATAATTTTAAAATGAGCATATCTTTAGTATTTCCGAATGAATTTTTTTCCCGCTTACAGTTTTACCGTTCCCCAGTTTGAAATCGCTGTTAATCAAAAATTCGTTGAAGTGTTATAAAATATGAAATCGATAATAAAATAAATTTCGGATTTCAAATTCCAAAGCAGGGCTTCCAGAAACCCATATTTGGTGGAAGATTACGTTTTTCAAAATTGGATGGCTCTAGGTACCGTTGTTTTATTCCCAATGCGAGAAACGTATGTACATGTTTGCAGATTCAGCATTACTTAATTTCATTAAATATAATACTGAGCGATAATATTTGGTGGCAACAATTTGAAAAGTGAACCGATATTTAAATGCCAAAACGAAATTAAAATTGCATTTCATAGCATTCAAAATGAAAATATGTTACGTTATGAAATAATAAAATTCGTTTTATACATATAATTTAGTAACTTTTGAGAGGAATTTATTCTGTAACAACACCAAGCAGTTGTTTGCAAAGCCTTTGAAAGAGTATGACTGACAAAACTGCACATTAGGGTCACGTATTCTTTTTAATGGATTTCAAATGAGTTCAAGAATAAGACCAGATTACACCTTTTTATCGATATTTGAATTACATAAAAAAATAAAAGCAGTGTAAGAATTACCTACTTTAAATTAACCCTTGGAAAGAAACTTGTAGAATTAGATCAAAGACTATGCAAAAATTAACATTTAAATTTAAGCCCGCAGTTCGCCAACAGTCTTGCCAAAAATTACTCAAACACTTACTAAATTTTTCTGACTGAAAAAAAAAAAGATTCCAGTCCTCTCGCCTCCCCTCCCCCGGATTGTATATTAATTGTATTCATTATGACGGAATAGTATTATCCGAATTAGTTTTTAACCCAACAAAGAATTTAAAATTACTATTATTAATTATTTTTAAAAATATTAAATTATATCCTTTTTCTTCTACTTCTTGCAAACCGCCTTTTTGTGCATTTTTGCTCCCAATGAATGTCATTTTCTCCTATTTTTTGCAAACCACCTTTTTGCGCATTTTTTCTTCCAATGAATGTCGTAATTTTTTTAATTTTACTGAAGTTATTATGAAGCGTTTTAACTATGCATTAAGAATAAAACCCTTCTGTAACTGTAAAAATGCTGAGATAATTGAATTAATTTAAGTAAAATGAAAGATTAGAAAATATTCGATATTTTCTATATTTCGATATAGATTACTGTCCAGGGAATAAACAAGCATGATGATTTTCCCTCCATATTACAAGTTCCTAAATACACGGCTCCAATGCTTTATAATTAAATCGAGTTATTTTATAAGGATGAAAGAAGGGACTGTAAGTTGTTTTATTCTTGTTAACGGTAAAAATTATTCGATTCTTACAATTTAGAATTTCAGGTTAATAATGAGATCCAAAGCACAAACTTGACTACCAAATTAAACAAGAACTGCATGCCTAAAGTGAAACATCCTGCCGCGTTTTTAATTCTAAATCGTGTTTTCCCACTTTTCATTAAAATATACACAAAATACATTTAAATTTGAATTACATATGAATACTAAGATGTAAGAATAATTTTAAAACTTACCTCCAGAAGAGTCTTCTGTTCTGTCTGAGCCATCAGTCCTCGTAGACCTGCCATCAGAGTTCTGGCCTCGAGATGGCAAAAGGCCTTTGGCAGCTAACCTGTTTTCTATTTCTCGAAATTTTTTCTGGTTTTCTGGCCGATCAATCAAGATTTGTAGCTGTGAGCGAAGAGTGCTCGCGGTCTCAACGGAATCACATCGATAAGCATGCACGTGAACTGGACATTTTGTGAGGGGGTTGTAGATGAGCAAAATACAGCACACCACATCGTCATTAGGCTTGGATTCTTGCATTACGCACGTAATTGCATGGTGTGGTATAAAGTGTTTAATTTGTTCCGTTTTTCCTTTATTGTTTTTTCGGGGTACATTCTGTATTATCTTTATGCCTTTTGTACTCACCTGCAGAGTCACTTTCATAGGCTCGAGTTCACGTTCTTTATCCACTAAGTGTCTTAAGACCGGCCTAATATATTCTTCCCCTCTTAAGCCTTTGCTTTCTTTAGCACCAAGAAACCATACATAATAAGATTGTTTTTTAACATCTTTTCGCTTTCCTCCTCGGAAAGCCATTCTGTTGCTAAACTGATCCAGTTGAAGTCTTTTATCAGAGTATCAAGATTCCACAAACACGATACAGGTAGAATTCATTCATAATTTTGATACTGATAATATCCCAGAGAACCTAATTTAATTCACAATCCAAATGGTGTAACACACTTGCTTTATATCAATATGAGTGGAAGTTCTGCGTAAGTTATAGTTGCTTTTGAAATATATCTTCGAAATGCTCTTAAGTATGTGAAAACTGTAGAATACACTATAAAGAATGTAATCAGTATTAAATATGATCCAGAAAAATGTCTTCTTTGTTCTTGTAAGCTCGAAATTTTGGCAGGATGTGACAAATATGACAGGGCACAACGTCAAAACATAGAGACAATTTGCCGTAATAATCCTTCACTTTCTAATTTAACACAGCATACAAAGAAGATATCCCAAAATATAAATATGGCAGTAGGAAACCGAAGCAGTAATTTTAAGGCGGCTAGATCATCAAATACGAGCCTTTATTCAGTTTTGGACTTTTCTTGAGGTTAATCAAGTTCAGAATTATGAACCACACAATTATTGATGACTTGAGTTGGAACACGATGTCGAGGTTAAAACGCCGCCACGCGTGCTTCCCGCATATCGCTGGGTCGTCTGCAAACCCAGAGGCAGAAAGCAGAACTCAGAGAGTCCTGGTTTTCTAGTTTTGGGTTCTGGCAACGAAGAGACCGGTTGTGCTTCCAGCTGCTGTGGCACTGACTGTAGCTCTATCCTAATCTGAGTGGCGAGCATTCCTAGTTTCTGCAACCCGCCGTAGGCGGCCAATAATCATCATCGGAGAGTGGGTTGAGTGGAGTTGCAGGTTGCCTGCCTCGTGTCGTCAACATACAAGGAGCCAGTCTGCGGGAGGAAATCAAAACTAGGGTTAAAAACACATCAAATACCGCATTCTTTCTACATTTTTTTAAGTCATAATTGTTAAAAATAGCAGGTTAGGATGGGTCACTTAGCACTAAGGGAATCTATCACTCTTTTTTCCTTACTTTTCGATCATATTATCAATCGTATTATTATAGTTATTAGAGTTCATTGATTGTTATAAAAAGCATTGAACAATCTATTGGAAAAAAAAAGAGATAAGTACAAGAATCATAAGAAGTATTCATTAAAAGGAAGGCAAGAGTGCTGCAAGAGAGGAAAAGGGTAAATTATTATGATTCAAAAACTTCTAAACTCTTTCGGCACTTAATGATTGCCGAGAAAAAAAATATGCAGCGGCTTTTTTCAGTCTTACTCACCAAACTTTTTCACATAGATCTTTTTTTGCATATCATCTGATTTTTCGTAAAATTAAACAAGACCATGAAAATTATAACACAACTTATTTTGCAATTTACAGATTTCGAGAAACTAAATAAAAAAAAATATAGGAAACAGAGCTAAGGAACAAAATATTTTAATTATTCTAACACTATTTTGTAGAATATATATATTGAAATTATTTATTATTTTATTTAGTATTTTATTAAAATTTCAAAAAAGTAATAATTTTTGAACACACTATAACAAGGGAAAAAAATTGGAGGGAGGGGTGGAACTAACAGAATTTTATGCACAGATCTGAAATGTGGATTTGTTTTAAAATTGGATTCTTGATCGGTATGAATGATAAATTGACAGATAAAATTATAATTTCACACTATATAAAATTTTAATTAAGGATAGGAAATTTTTTCATAAAATTTCTTTCTGATACTAACTTTCAGGCACATGTGCTTTGATTCATATAAGGTAACAGCCTAAATTAAAATTAAACCTCAAGGTTAGGTGCCATCTTGAAGATTATTTCATTTATAAATCATCTGCATTAATATATCGCTAACGCAGAATAAATGCTTAAATTTAGTTTACGACCAGCTATAACAAATTTTCGTTAGTATTCCTTTAAAAAGAAAATTAAGCAGCAGTCAGTTTTGTAGACGGCAGTTATTCTTTATGCATCGAAAGTTCACGCGACCGGTTGTTAAAATAGTACAAAACAGGACAATAAAAACAATGGAAGTAAAGAAGAAGGTAACTGTTTTTTTTAATATTGTTTAAGCAACATATTAAAAAATACACAAGCTCTAAAATGTTTTACATCATTACAATTGACGCATAAAAACAAAGATGAAATGAAATAACATGAACTTCAGAAAGCTCTGTATTATGTTATCAGTTTTTCTTCTCTCTTGCATGCGAATTTAATACTGTCTGCTTTAGAGTGACACAGTGAGCTAGATAAATTAGAATTATGGAGTAGTACTTTATTGTTAAAATATCTCTCACGAAAAACTGCAGTTACCCAGAAAATATTTCCGTGCGTCATCGGAAAGTTGTTCATCCCGAACGTAGCATCGCAAATGACCTTTTTTGCTGCACATATCAGATAAGATATTAAAAGGTAAAATTCTTTTTTTTTTAAATCTTGGGAAGGAAAATTAGTATATTGCGTGAGCTATGAAACATAATACAATTTACTCAATTTAGTTCTGGATTAAGTATGTACCCAAACTCTACCACCATGAACTATTTTGTATTTGAGAACATTAATTTATTAATGAAATAATAATTAATTTAATTAATTTTAAATAATAATTATTTTACATTCAGAGAACCCACAGAGAATACAACTGATGCTTTTACATAATGAGTTCCTCATCTTCAAACTCTGTATTGCTTGAACAAGAAAAATGGAATCGTCTATCCTTAGCAAGTAGCTCTATCAACATCGGGACGGAATATAAGCAGATAATTTTCATACGTTTTACCTAAATTAAATAATCCAGTCTTAAACCAAACTTATATTGTTATTTGATACCCGCGTTTTCTAACTGAATGATAGCAAGTCCGGGTTATTGTACGAATCCTTATGACGTAATTTTAACGTTTTTTGGTAGTTGTTTTCATGCAAACAAATTCAGTCCAATCATTAAACTTTATTCCTGTTTTATAGGCAGAATTACTATAATTTTGCTTAAATACTTTTATTATAAAATTTGTAGGGGTATTATTATTTAAATTAACCGCTTATTTATAATTTCAGCTATCACTTCACCCTTCCGTTTCTCACCAGAATGCAAATCAGTTTGGCAGTACTTAAGTCGAAGGTTTTGGACAGTAGGACAGAGCCTGTTTATTACTATGTTTTGCTAGGTCTGACAAGATTGTAATTCTTCGAATTTGCGTATTGCTGCCGACATTTGAACTGTTACGCCAGCAAGAAGTTAAGCCAACTTCGCGTTAAATTAATTGTGTAGACTTTGACTTCTAGACTTGACTGTTGACTTTGACTGTTACTTACTTACTTTTATCACTACATGTGGTGGTTGCTTATTAAGCACGTGCGTTTATGTTAAAAGTCGAATTTAGAGTTCGATGCTAGCTATAAATTTACATTCCAAATATGGTACCTTAACTGACGTATGTAATCAGTCTTCCAAAGCTGAATTTGGACTAACAAGCAATGTGGGTGAAATTCCTCATTTCCACACAAGCAATAAATGCCACTCCATATGCAGTGTGTGGAAAAGAAAAGCTAAAGCGGCATTCTAGCATTTATTGGCTATATAGACAGATACCTCAATACATTACAATCTTAGCCGACTGTAAGAAATATGAAAACATATCTCATGGTGGTCACTAAATTTAGAGCATTTGCAGACAAGTTTTGATAGATCACAGCCCGTGATAGCTGGATGCGTATCTCCTTGATTAACCAAGCATAAAGGGCACAGACTTCTGGAAAGGTTAAGCCTTAACTTTAAGGCTGATTTTTTTTACGATGGGTTGAAAATAAAATATCCAATCAAGATCGGGAGAAGATTTTGTTTTAATTTTCACCATTTTTACTGTTCTTTTGCTAACCTTTCGTATCTTAAGATATCACTAAGTAATATGCATTTAAATTACAATTAGAGAATCTGCTTATGACCTTCACGCAAAGACAGATTTACGTAAGAAGTCCACAGAAACAGGTATTTTTTTCTCTTTCATATATCAACTCGGTTTAGGATCATGATGGATTAAAGGAAGATGTTCGAATCATTAGACGCAGGCAGAAGTTACAATATTTTGTTCTAAACTTATCCCGTGATTTCACATGTTCGGGTTTTTAATAGTTTTCTTAACTGATGTTAATCATATGCCTAAAATAGATATCTATATCTATATATATAAAGAAGAAAGTCTGTGTGTGTGTTCGTTCGCTAATAACTCAGTCACTACTACAGCTATCATCACCAAACTTTCTACAATTCTTTCCTGGATCCTGGAAAAGGTCGACGTCTACATTCCCCCCCCAAAAAAAACGACATTTTTCGTCCACATTTTTCCGAGTGGCAACAGTCTCGCAACCTGGAGATGAAAATCTGCTTTATTTGAAAAGTTGTTGCCACTGCTCGCTTTCAAATTCTAGACTTTGCTAATAAAAAATTTCTAAATTTTACGATGAAACAAAAATAACATTGTCAAACATTAAATACATTATTACCAATTCCAAAAGTTCCTGGGAAGCCATTTCGACGACAATTCCCATCTTCGTACGACTTTAATCAGCCGAATAGTAATTAAAAACTCTGAAAGCGCTAATTTTCGCACTCATTTTTCCGAGTGGCAACAGTCTCGCGCGCTGAAGATAAAAATGTTTTATTTGGAAAAGTGTTGCTGCTGCTTGCTTACAAATTGTAGAGTTTGTTAATCAAAAATTTGTAAGTTTTACAAAATCTGTACATATACAGAAGAATGTCTGTTTGTGTGTTTGTTTGTTTGTTCGCGTTATTGATTTCCTATCAGTTATGATAAATCGTTTACACATTTAATCGACTAAATTGAATATAGGTGAAATATTGGATGGAACTTGAACTTTACGACGATTTGATTAGAAAGACGAACATCATTAAAAACTGCGTGCCATTGTTGCTAATATAATGAGAAAGAATTAGCTTATTTTTCTACCGAAATTTTTTTATGTGGGTTCCATATCGCATCTGATTGCAAAATGTATGACTATGAATTGTATTTTTTGCATCGTTATTAGAGAAGGATTACAACGGTATCGTTCTGTCATTTGTTAGATTGTATTACTCTCAATCTAACTTAACTGGCATCGGGTACTTCCGCTAGTAAGATTATATTTGTAACTGAAGCTAACACTGATTTTAAGTTCTCATATTTGTCATCCTTTTACTTTGTCCATAAAGTGCTGCTTAAGAGTATTAATCAACAGATGCAAGATAAATGTTTCAATAACAATTATCTCTTCACGTAAACTGCGCGCTGATTAAATATTAATTTGCATCGAATGTATTTTACAAGGAAGTATCAAGGAACTCTTCAAATATACATAAAAAAAGGAGACTATATTAAGAACTGTACCTCCTTAGTGATGATTCAAATGATGTGTCAGACATTACTCACAGTTAGTTATCACCTTGTAAACTTCCAACATCTTCACGCATGTTATATTTGCACAAACACATTAAGAATTCTTTTGCTTTTACTAGGTGGATCTTCTTAGAATGACTCTCGAATCATCTGAAGATCATACATACACACACACACACACGCACAGACATACGTACGTACACAAGATCAGGCTGCCACCAACGAAACAGAAACTGTTTCTAGCCTACGATTTCGTGCAGACTGTAAAAATACGTGGGAGAAGGATGAGAGGTGGAAAAAAATTAAAATATTAAAGTAAAATAATAATGAAAACCTTCTCTTAAGAAACGACCTTCGAAATGCCAACCCACGTCTGAAGGTTGTCAAAACGGGAAAAGGCGGAATTCTACGCGATTGTAAATAAACTCATCTCTACTTTTGTCCCACGCTATGTTAACACTGAAAACCATTCAGTACCGAAGCTGTTCAAAAATAAAGTTTGAAATAAATTTTTAGAAAGTTCTTTAATTAATATCTTCTCACTTAATTTTACAATAAACATGCTAATGTCATTAAAAATTGTTCTTTAAAAGCGCGTAGAATATATCGCTCATTCTTGACGAAAAGGAGACTACTAAAACAACAGGTATTGAAGACACAAAAAAAAAAATAATTAAACTTTAATACTATGATAGGTCAATCAATCCATTCATTACGCATATTTTTGGGTAATACAGTTAAACAAAATCAAGATTTCAAAAATTATGTAGTACTACTAATTTCATTCTTAGTAGTACTAATTATACGATTATTAGTACTTTTTTATTTTTAGTACTAATTTTATTATTAGTCCAACGGGGCTTCGTTTCTGAAGGACTATTGTTTTCGTTTTGCGATTTTGCGTGGAAACATTAAAAGTCTGAATCACTTTTCAAACTGTTGCCACCAAATCTTGCAGTCCTGTATTATATTTAAAAAAATTAAATAATGAGGAATCTGCATAAATGTATGTATATTTCTCCAAATGTGATAAAACAACGGTACCTAGAGACATCCAATTTTGAATAGCGTATGTTTCCACCCGAATATGCGCATCTGGAAGCCCAAATTTGGAATTTGGAATTTGTTTTATTATCTATTTCATGTTTTATAAAACTTAAACGAATTTTTGATGAACAAACTTAACGATTTAAAAGCGAGCAATGGCGGCACTCTACGGGGAAAAAACAACTTTTTATCTCCAGTGCGCGGAACTGTGTATCGGAAATTCTAAAGATAAGTTCATTTTAAATTATTTTGCGACATTGCTTTTGAACTGAATTTTATGGTTTAAGTGCAGAGAACATGGTATTTATAAAATAAAAGTAACAAGCAAAACGTTAAAAAAAAACGCCCCTTTGGACGTAATTTAAAATCTGAAATCTTTAAATTTTTTTTCTTTTTAAGTTTAAGAAGTTTGAATTATTTAAAAGAAAAAAAAAATATTCAGCTGGTCGCAAAGTAGTCAGTAAAATAATATTTGAAACATTCCTGTTCCTTTTTGTATATATTTTCGGTTAAAGAATACATACAATAGCAAGAATATTGAATTAATGATTGAATAAAGAATATTGAATTAATGATTGAAGACACTTTTATTACATTTCTTCGTAAATTCATTAAATAATTTACTATGTTTTCGCGTTTCAACAAAAAGGTCAAGACGTTACACAAAATTCTCAAAAACTCAACATTTTTTGAAACATTAGTCACCCGATTCTTAATTGTCTTCACTTGTGTGCTCCCACTGTAAACAAATGTATTATTTCAGATAAAAATAAAAAAAAAAAAAAAACTAGATAAAACGAAATTTCTAATTTTGGATTCCAAAAAAGGTGTGGAAAGATTCGAATCGCTAAGAGCATTTACAGTCTTCTTTCGCTTCAGAAGCATTTCATTAAACTGTTTCCTTGACACATTCGTTGGAATTTTCTCAATTCTCAAGGAGGAATCCAAGTACTTCCTTCGGAAATTCCTCAACAAAAACTCCCTTCGCGTAAGTAGCTTGGTTCGTATAACGAGACTGGTTCATAATAACGGATATCAATCAAGGCAGCCATTTATTTTTTCCGGACATGCATTGTTATAATACTTCTAAAAAGACATAGTTGATGAAAAGCCGGTAGTTTTCCATCAGCTGTGTTTGGGCAGTTACTCGTAATTGCTGCAAGCGACGAGGATGTTACTGACTACAGAATTAATTTAAATAGCTCCATTAAAATGCTCTGCACAATAAATGTAACAGCCTGTTTTCAAGAGATCGTTACATAAAAATAACTTTGAAGGCAGAGAAACAATGGCTAGTCATGCTACAATCCCAACCCATGTTAAAGTTCATTGGCGTGATTTTCAAATTTATTTACCGACCTTGACGATACTCAGTGGTGACAAAAAAATAACAGCAAATCTTATTTACTAAATCAACTCAATGGAGAACAATGGTTCAACAAAAAAACAGAATAAAAAAATTTTTCAAGAGCAATCATATGTTCCTTGAATATCTATAATGAGAAAAACAGCTCAGCTGTTGAACTATTGAAGAGCACATTTTCAAATTAGGACTTCCAGGCGTTCTTCTGACAAAATGAATTTAAAGGTTGTGTCACGATTCACGAACTAGCTTAACGGGGCAAAAATGTTCATAGAAAAGAATTCTGAGAATGGCAACACAATGTTTAGTCACGATTTTGCAAATGATGGTGGTAAAGAAAAGTTATTTCGAGATCGGGAGAAAATGGCGCATAATATGAAGTGCTTGAATCTCCTACGCAAAGCATTGTTTACATTCCGAGAAGAATTTTATCGATTTTTCCTCTCGAATTTTTCATTTTCGGGAACCTGGCTATCATAAATAATCGCTTGTATGAAATACATGTATTTTTCGCAAAACGTAGGCTCAATTTTTGTAAGACAAAATATTTTTCTTTTCTGTGCATGTTCTGTGTGGCATTCGAAAAGTACCTAACTGCTTATTAAGAGTGTAAAATAGCACCGTTACACCACGATGGCATGCTGGAAGAAAGGAGACAATATCTTACAGTTTGATGAAAATTTAATATCACGGATACAAAAAATGTTTTACCTATAAGCAATCTTTTCTCACGAATTAAAGACACAATTTCTAATTATTCAAATAATATATTAAATCAATCCATGAAAATGTATTCCAGAAATTTTTAAACCTTCGTGCATAAGCAAAACACCCTTAAGATCTTTTTTTTTCCTCCAAAGGAACAATTTGCCCGGAACTGCTATTATTTCGTTTTGGCGTTTTGCGTCGTCGACGACATCGTCCATCACGTTTCACTTTTCAAATTGCTGTCACCAAATATCAGAGCCCTGGATTATAAATTATTATTAGAAATTAAACAATGAAGAATCTGTATAAATGTATGTATGTTTTTCGCATTGTGAAAAAAAACAATGGTACCTACAGACATCAAATTTTGAATAACGTAGTCCTCGTCTTGAATATGGGCCTCTGCAAGCCCAAATTTCGAATTTGGAATTTGTTTCATTATCTACTTCATATTTTGTAGCATTTTAATGAAATTTTTAGTAACAAATTCAACGATTAAAAAGCGAGCAATGACAACACTGTATGGGAGGGAATTATTTCCAGCGCGCGAGACTGTGTATCGTAAATTCTAAAGATATGCTCTTTTTAAATATTTTGTGATATTGCTGTTGAATTGAATTTTATGGTTTAAGTGCGAATAACATGATATTTAATAAATAAAGGTAACACACAAAACGTTCAAAAAAGACCCAACCAAATTTTAGATTTTTTTATCATTAATTTAATAACTAAATTTTTATTTCTCTCGTTGCATTTTATTTTTTAAAAAATCAAGTTTGATTTGGGAGACACGTAGCCCATTAAATGATGCTGCAATTTTATTGTCAAAATAATTTTAATTGCTAAACTTATTTATTTTTAGCTTCTTAGCTGTAAGAAAAAAAAATTCTAATCCGCTCTTAAGTTTTTTATTTTTAAAGATGTTGAATTTTAAGTATGGAGAAATATGCTACGCTATTATCTAGCCAAATTTCAGATTAAAACGGAATTAGTTTAGAATTAGCTTAAAACGGCATAGTAAATTTCAGATTAAAAGAGTGTATTTTGCCATTCATCTTAAAATGCATGCTAAAAGTTACAAAAGGCAGAAGTTTAATATACCATTACAGGATGATTACCTTTTCACTGTAACCGAAACTTTCAATGCAAAGAACATTTTGTAATCATTAGCAAAATACAAATGGAGCAAATGGGAAATTCAAATATTGTTGATGCAAGAACGCAGGTTGTTACAGCACAACACACAAAAGTTAAAAAAAAAAAAAGTGAGAAGGTAAGTAAGAAACATTTATTATAAGCTTCGAATATAAGCAAAGGACCAGCTTGAAAATATGATCTGACAACGGTGTAAAAATACTCCAATAACGTAGTTTTCTTCGAAAACCTTCAAACACTGGTGAAGCCGGTGCAGCGGTCTTAAACACTTGGTCACTTGAAGAAGAGAAATGAAACAGTGGAGTAAAAGAGTTTGTAATGGTAAGTTATGGATGATTTATGAATTTCTTCTTTCTTGATATACTTTTCATTTTCTTTAAACACAAAATTTAAGACTGCCCTAGTAAAGAAATATTCAACAATTATATTTCAGGTTAGGTTAGGTTATTCAGTTATGGCAAAGCACACGAGGGCTATCTGCCTAAAGGGAGGGATGCCTTCGTGGAGGACTTTCTAAGGGAAACTGGCTCGTATACACGTTACACATGGGGAAAACCACGAAAACGCCCATGCAGCCAGCCCGTTCGCGGGATTCGAACCTCAGACCGAACTACCAGTGTTCAGCGTCTTTATATTTCAGATAATCAGTCATGAAACTACGGTATTTCATAAATTCAGATATGGAACAGGGTTTCCAAGCAGCGACGTGCAAACTGTATTAATTCAGGATAAAAAGTCTACAGAAAATAAAAATCCATAGACTATATTATTTTGTAATTAAATACGAAAAAACAAATTATAACTAAGCAGTTATTTTAATTTTGAAATTTTAATTTCTTAATTATTTTATTTATGGAATAGTATGCTCTATTATAACAGATACGACAATTTCTAAAAACTTAATCGATAACGAACAAAAATTACGCCTCGATGAAGGATAAAAGTTCTTTTAAATAATTGAGTTCACCAGAGGAATAGATGAGCATTAAAAAATATTTTCCTTTTCACAAAACAGAGTGCTTAATAAAATAAAACCGTTTGGCTTATTTATTTGTTGCTAATGCTCACTTTTCTGACATAGTCAGGCCAACCCCACGAAATTCCTCGTGGCAAGCAGAGCTAGAATACGCCTGTCGTTGGCAACAGCCTTGAGCACCTTACAGGTGACAGTACAGTTTCGCTCAGTTCCGTCCCCAATTTTGATGGAGAGCACCCCGGGGGGACAGGTCCGAGGGTCTCCCCCCTCTCTCACCATCCACCAAGCCACACGAGAGAGCTTTCGGCTCGCCGCATATTTTGAGTGCCCCCATGCCGCACCGATACTATACATTTACAAACATCCATACCTTCTCCGGGATTCGAAGCCGGGCCCTTCGGCAAGGCAGTCAGCGACGCTAACCACTATACCAGTTGGGCGGCTTGATTTATTTGACTACGGTAAATCAATCGAAGGCTGTCTGCCGAATGGGAGGGATGCCTTTGTGAAGGATTTTCTAAAGGAAGCTGATTCGTATACACGTTACACATGTGAAAAACGTCGAAAACGCTCATGCAGCCAGCCCATTCGGAAGGATTTGAGCCACCAGCGTTCAGCGACTTTACCGCTCGGCCGCTGGTAAGTCCTAAAATTAAACGATTTATTTTTTAAGTAAACCTTAACTGAAAGATATATGTGCTGGAGTTCCAGTTTGCTTTTGTTTTTATTAAATCTGTTTTTCTACCGCTGAAAAGATTAAGAATGTCGACAACCCAGGAAGTGAAAGTACTTTTTAAACTATTTCTTATTAAAATAGAGCATAAAATCATAAGACAAACGTTAAGTGTTTTTGTTTGCGATATGCAGTGTTCTGGAAAGAAAGTGTCCTGTATTTTAAGAGAGTTTAGTAAGCGAGATTAATGTAATAATTTACAGAAGAAACAGGATTTTAAAAGCATGACTTCGGTGCATTTTAATACTTACTAAACTGAAATCTCGTGGAAAGGAATTTTACATTGAGGAAAAACTTTTCTCAACTATTAAAAGAAACTGATGAGACACTGCCTGAAATCTAGGCAGAATTTCGATAGAATGTTTTGCAATAAAAATGGTTTAGATGAAATAGTTTTAAATTACTAAATATTTGCTTCAGAAAAAAAAAGTACCTAAATGTAAGCCTTAATGTCCGAACATCAAGGTAAAATATGGCAAAAATTTCCTTTTCATTGCAAAATTTGGGAACTTGAGGAAAAGAGCATATCTTAAAATGGAAGATATTAAATTTTCCTATTGCTAGTAAAAAAAAAAAGAACTACAGATGTTTCCAATTTAGCTAGAAACATATATGTCATGATTTTATTGTGAATACATAAATTTGGAAGAAAATCAAAAAATAAATTGAGACAACAATCCATAAATTCCTAAAATATAATATATTTTTATAGGGTAAAAACTTGTAACTCTCCAAAACATATATGTATTTTGAACTACGCTAAATCGGAATAAGGTTTGTAAGCGCATTATTTTTAAAAAAATATTTCATTGTGCTTATAAACATTTAATGAACTAAAAAAATCGGAGTAACTTTTTTCATTTTCAAGTTTTCAAATTTTACAATTTCAAAAGAAGACTAATTAAGATAAATGCATATTCTATAAAATTATGAAACTGAGTTTGTGAAATTTTTCAAGATAAAAAGTTTAAAAATGGTAAAGAGAATAGATTTTTCTTTAAGTTATATTGTGTACACTGCGGAAAAAAAAGGGGGGGGGGCAGTTCTATACTTCCCGTTCTACTTGACCGATTAACGAAATTCAACTTGCGTTTTTCATGTCTCGAAATCGCAATTTAGGATATGCATTAGATTTATACATAGCATTGTTCTAATACAGGTATTTTGACACACAATCGGGCTTTTTTAAAAATTACATGCCAACTTTTTTTTCCATATTTCGATTCTACGACTCAAATGATGCCAAACTGTCAAGTTTTGTAAAACTTACAAGTGTAGTTTTTAAGAAATTAGCTTTCAAACTTTTAGCTCCTCAATGTTAATTGAATTTGGTATGTATTTGTTAATATCTCTTTTTTTATTAAACTTATTTGATTCTTTCTTTCACGTTTCGAAATTTAGGTTCGATACAAACAAAATTTGCCATTTTTAATGATTTATTTTTAAAATTTGTATTTTTAAATAATTTTTATAAATTTTTCGAAAAAAATGTTTGAATTATAAGGTATAAAATTTTTATCATCCTCTTAAAGTAGATGTATTTCTAAGCACACCTGCAAAAAATTAGAGTTTTTTATTCAAAATGTTCCAAGATATATATTAATTTACATATTGGAACGTTTTGAAATTTGAATATTTGTTATAAGCGATAATAACTCCAAATATGATTTACGCACTTAGTTAAAATTATTTAAGAGTATGAACGTTGATTTTTTTTCCCGTTCGTCTGCAATGAAAAAAGGAAAGGAAAATAGTTTGCTATAAATTAAGAAGTTCTCCTAGGGAATTATTCTTGGTGCAAACTGAAAAAAATGTGCCAAGATAAATTTTTAAATTTCGCCATCAATTTCGCACCAAAGTTTACAAAATTTAACATTTAGGCATAATCTGAGGCGTAAAATCGAAATATAAAAAAATGGCATATTTCAGGAAAAGTTTGATTTTATGCCCAAATGCCAAATATATAAATCTAATATATATCCTAAGTCATGCTTTCGAGACAATAAAATCGCAATTTGAATTTTGTCAATCAGCCCAGTATAACCGAAGATATAAAACTGTCCCATTTTTTTTCGCAGTGTATATAATTAAACATCCTATCATATATTTTGCTGTATTACTATAAGCACCACGTACTGTTAATTGTCATTTTTATGCACATTCTAGCTGGTTTAGTGTTTCATAATTAGCTATTCACGGATAAATAGTATAACTATGTATGTTAACATACATTTTGTGTATCGTCTGCACTTTGGATGTCCATATTCTGCTAATTGGTACAAGATACAATTGCAACCGCCTGTTGGTAACTATTCTCGCACGTTTAATGCTCGGCATGGATCTACTCCGGAGACGTTCTACTCTGTTTTGCTCATATCTGGGAGTGATAGTGGTAGGAATTCTTCATTATCTGTCACAACGGTAGTTTTAACCAAACAAAAGTAGGACATAAAAAAATACAAGGCTTTGGATTGGCCAAATTACAGTATGGTTACGCAAATCCCCTTTTTGGGAGGGCTTCATTGCACATATATGAAATACAACAAAGAATGTATATTTAAATTCCTAACTCTCTATCATAATTACTTAGACATTTATGTGAACACATTTAACCGGTGACATTATTAACTGCGTCATGCTCCATACAGATTTTCCAGAAAATATAGCGTGCTTGGAGAAGAGTTCTGCTATCTCAGATAATTGAATAGCAAAAATGGATAACCCTGAAAAATGAATTTCTATGTAACAAAATTTCAACAAGCCGTGTCATTTTCATCACGGTCCGCATTTGTGAATTATGTCATTCGGCAATGATGACAAGTCGATTTTTCATCCGTAAAAACTGATCCGGAAACATGGAATGATAGCTGTAAAAAGAAAAAGCGTCCTTACAGGCGGTCGACACGGATGACTCAACTTCCGGTAACCTAGCAAAGAGAATTACACATTTATTCTCTTTTCAATTACACACTTCATTTTTACATCGTTTACTGGTGAACTTCGAACCGCTTTAATGCATTTTAAGCAATCCGTTATGTCTCTCACGCAAACCAGCGCATGCAGTTGCGCAGATGAATGCCAGAGAACAAATAATTAAAGACAATTAATCTTAACGCATAAATCAAACAGAACAATGGTGCCAGAAAGACGTATATCAATGTAGAGCTGAATTTCGATTCACTTTGATTCTTGTTCAAGTGGACACAAATTCGAAGTTTGTCTTGAAGAAGCAATCTTTAGAAGTTGAGCCAATATGCAGTGTTACGTCAGTCGAAAAACATAGTCTTACTTAAATTCAATTTCCACATACGTGAAAGATCCACGACGATTGTTGATCATAATAACTTTCAATTTTATACGATGACTATTCATGAATTAATAACGCTTTTGATAAAGGAAATACACTTTACAATTTTCAATCTGTACGCACCGAAATTTTAAATAACAAAACATAATTACATAAACGCGTAATATTTATCTATATGTAATAAGATGACTTGAAGAAAATAAGTTGCAACAGATTGGCGTTGAAGAGGTTTTACTGCGTAGTTAGAAAGATGGTTGCATAAACCAGAAACTTTCCAAACTCAGCCGTATGGAAACATAATTTTATTCCATGATAATAGACGTATCACTGTGGGTGCGCTATACACCCGCAATTTTATACAGCTTACATTTTCTTCAACAATGGACGAAATTATAAAAATAAACTCTGCGTGGCTAGCAGCAAGACGACACAGAGAAAAGCAGCAGAAAAAAAGAGCAAAGAGAAAAGAGAGGGGATGTTACGACGCAATTACCTTTTATACCATTTCAGGTCACATGGCAGGACCTGAAATGGAACCCAGAAGTTGGGTTCAGATTTCATCGATAAGTGCGCATCAGAACTGCAAGGAGTTAGAAAACCTATTGCTGTGTTATTTTTACAATGACAGACGGGAGTTGTTAAAAGACTATTATTAATTTATTATTTGAAAGACAGATTAATTATTTTATATTTTACATGTTCCCCCTTCAAATACAAAATGGCTAAATTGTGATGAAGATTTAGTTCCTTGCTGTAAATTGATGACAGATGAGTGCTTGACTAGGGAAGACATTATTTTGTAGTCGCGAGTGGATTGAGAATTAGAAGATCACTAAAAATATCAATTACGTAGCAGAAGATGCCGATAACTTTTGAAGAATCACAAAATCCCTTGATATTTCAAATATGTCTTTATTACTTGTTGCACTTCACAAAGGGGCCATATGCACCCCACAATTTTGATAATGGCGCATTAAATTTTTTTTCAAAAGCAGCCAAGCAAGACACGTCTTTTGGCTATGAAGCATAGGCTGAGAAAGAGGGAGAGTAGTTGGGTTGCAACGGTATTTATAGTAAGATGTTTCTTTAATCTAATTGGCTAAAACTCATAGGCAATGCAGAAGTTTTAAGACGACATAATGCGGAATTAATTTTCAGACATGACGCAGCTTAGAGAAAGTTACTACTAGACAGAAAGTACCCAAATTTTAAAATTTTAAAATGAGCAATAAGAGGATTTTTAGTTATAATTTTGATTTGCATATTTTTTTTATCTTACACACACACACACACACACACACATATATATATATATATATATATATATATATATATATACACACATATATATATACCTCGTGAATAATTGTAGTGAGAGTTTTTGTAGCAGAAAAACCTATATTTTAGTTTTAGTTAAATATGCCAGGCAATGTTTGAGTTTTAATTTGTAACAACCTCAACATCTTCTTTTTATTTTGATTATATTCTTTTTCTGTCTGAAAACAAAAACATGCTTAAAATGAATATTTCTAAAATTTGTCATTCTTGAATTAATGACTGGCATATGATATTTACATAAAACTAGAGACCAGGGCACATCTCAACGCATGGGCCCACCGGGCTGTAACGAGAATAGCAACCTTATTTAATTCATTTACATTTAAGTTACATTCAATTTCTGTGAGCATTTCTGTAGGTGCTCCTATGCCAATGATGCTGTTAAGATGGCACTACTTGGGACGTAGCATATTAAATAAAGGCGAAAAGCAAAATATCACTTTTGTATCCTATAAGGTTACTTTACTTAATTGTAAAAGTAATGAATTTCAGCATTGTTGAAGCTTTGTCTATCAACGAAAAATGTTAACTAGCAAAACGTGAAAAGACTCTTCTTTTTAAACTTTTTTGTAAATAAGATGCAAGAAAAATTTTAGAGCACAAATTACGTGTTCTAGAAATTGAAATAGAAGAGCATCTATCCGACTTCGTGCGTTGGTTCTGTATGAAGATTTTATATTTGAAGACTACTGCAGTCATACTTAAAAATAAACAGATGCTTCTTTTTGATATGCTTTTCATTGGAAAACTCTCCAACACCGTTGCACAGTTATAATCTCACTTTGCGTACATAACATATACATATAAAAGGTATTTTCGAAAGCCTTTGAAAGAAACAAAATATATCCGTTACAGGAATTATAACTGTCGGCGTGAGATATACAAAAACTGATCAAGGTACTTCTGATTTTGCATTCATTCTTCAGAAATATGGACAGGTCATTATAATTTAATAAATAACGGAAAAAAGTGTTTAAAATGAAATTCTAAATCCAGCATCTCAATTTACACAGATACGTATTTCAGTATACAGCAGTTAATCTAATTAAGCGGTTGTAAACCTATTGAAAAAGAAGAGATATTGTATATTCTAATATTGAATTTCGAACGGCAATATTTGCCTGAAGAGAGATCTTGCATTTTTTACATTCTTAGAAGTGTATAACAAAATTTTGAATTCATAATCAATTCGACATCTTGAGCATAAAAATCCTTTCAAAAACTTATGCCAAAGGCGACACAGCAATGTTATTTTTTAAAAAAAATATCTAATTAACAATGAGAGGCACTATGGGATTCATAGATTCGTGTATTTTTTTAATATATATTATATTATAAATTGTTGTTGTAGATTGTCTCACTTACGTAACAGTAACATCTGAATAAATCTTTAAATTTTATCGTGGCTAGGAGCGCAGGTTTGCGTTCGTCACAGGAGTGAACTTTGGTCACTAGGTTTTACACTACAACTGTGCCCAGCTCCGTCGCACTTTTGAAGGAAAAAGAACCTTGTAAGATCCAAATGTCTCCCAGACCTCTCATGTCTCAAACATACGGTACACGTGGGATTCAAGCCAGGGTTCAACGATACGGCAGCCAGATCCAAATGTCTCCCAGACCTCTCATGGCACAAACATACCGTACACATGGGATTCAAGCCAGTGTTCAACGATACAGCAGCCAGATCCAAATGTCTCCCAGACCTCTCACGTCGCAATCATACCGTACAATGGGACTAAAGGCAGGGTTCAACGATACGGCAGCCAGATCCAAATGTCTTCCAGACTTCTCATGTCGCAAACATACCGTACACACGGGATTCAAGTCAGGGTTGAACGATACGACACCCAGATCCAAATGTCTCCCAGACCTCTCATGTCGCATAGTGTACAGATGGGGCTCAATGTAGGGTTCAACGATACGGCAGCCAGATCCAAATGTCTCCCAGACCTCTCATGTCGCATAGTGTACAGATGGGGCTCAATGTAGGGTTCAACGATACGGCAGGCAGATCCAAATGTCTCCCAGACCTCTCATGTCGCAAACATACCGCACACGCGGGATTCAGGCCAGGGTTCAACGATACGGCAGCCAGATCCAAATGTCTCCCAGACCTCTCATGTCGCAAACATACTGAACACATGGGACTCAAGGCAGGGTTCAACGATACGGCAGCCAGATCTAAATGTCTCCCAGACCTCTCATGTTGCACACATACCGTACACATGGGATTCAAGTCAGGGGTCAACGATACGGTAGCCAGCATCGTTAACCACTACACTGATCAGAGTGGGCTATACATTATGTAGCAGTAGATAGATGGCTATTTTTCAGTTGTAGGGGCTCAGGTTTGACAGAAATGTTTTCAAGGAGGACTATTTAAAATAACAACAAATGTTATGCTAAATATATTTGTTCCTTGTGTATCACTTTAAATTTCACTGCTCAAAAGCAAAACTGTCCTGCACACAGTCTTGATGGCGAGCCAAGTGTATCACAATGTTAAAACACCTTAATTTTGGTAGTACAGAAAGGAAGAAAGTAGTGCTATCAACTTTTAATGCTGTCTCTGAGTTTTCAGAGCTATCACTGCTACTCCATGATTAGAAGCTGAGTAGGCCACAGCTCGCTAAATTTTTTATTACTACGAAATAAATTATTTTTTTAAGATTAAAATGAATCTAAGATTCAATTTTTCTTAATTCTCAAAATGGCTTACTTCCCTTATAGCTTATACTTCATGAATTATTTACTTATTAAGGAGTGTGAGTCCACCCTGATCTTCATCACCTTCTGACATCAAGTGTGGGTGTTGGTGAAAGTTCAGTCTATCACAAACGAAATAAGGAAGAAAGAAAATTTACAATAGATTATTCTTTAATAGTGTGCCTACACTGGTCAATCAACTTCTTGAGGTACGTTCACCCAAGACGGAGGCACATGGGTACGCCTTAGTAAACAGCACCTACATAAAACTTATACACATTTTGACAAATTTAATGGAAGAAAAGTAATTCCCTTACGGTTTGCTTTATTGCGAACAAAAAAAAAGGTTAACAACCTTCGTCATACTGAGAATAAATACATTACAGAAACATTTACGAGAAGTAAATCTTTTTTTGGTTAAGATCCTTTTCTTAAAAATTACTTATTGTAATTTTTATTTATGCTGTACTAGAAGAATGCAAAAAATATTTTGTTCACATGTGTATGTTCTTCGCCTAAATAATAAAAGGCACTTAAAGTAATTCAATAGTTATACATAAAATTTTATCGACTTAACGTAATATTTAAAGTTAATTGGCTAATGTTAATTATATTATTCACTGAAAATTAAATGGTTGCTATATTATACATATTTATTCTAAATATTTTAAAAAACGAAATTTAATACTTCTAAGCAATTGCTATTCGATTCCGTTTCCTTCGAAGACTATTCGAAGTAACGAAATTTCTTGCGTCATTCAAAAGAACTTGAAAAACTATAAATATTATTTTATGTATTAAAACTAAAATAAATTATATGTGCAATTTAAAATTCAGATTCAGAATTCTCTTATAAAACTGAGATATTTATTTTTTGGATAGCATTTTGTTATCGTCTAATGTTTTAGTAGGTTACGACAATAAAAAATATAATTATAAAACAGTCGTGGACAATGCATCTACAAAGTTTTCAGACTAAATTAATTAAAAAAACCTTTCATAAAATATTTAGCATTTCTTTATGTTACACATAGCTTACTATATGTATAAAATTTTTGGTTGTATAAGATATTTCTCCCGCCTTCTTCGCGTGCCTTTGTGGTGTAGTCGTTAGCCTTTGTGGTGTAGTGGAATTCGAGAGGTGTGTGGTTCGAGTTCCGGCGAGGGCAGTGCACATTTTTCGTCTTTGCTGCTTTAAAAAATACCTAATGTCGCTACAGCTATTTTCCTGAAAGTCAACTATTGAAATACTTTCTAATTCTTTCATTATCTTTTTCGGGTTATCTAAAATGCTCTTAGAATGATACTCCTTAAAGTAGGTTTTAACTTTAGGAAGTAGAAAGTAGTTCACTGAATAAAAAGGGTATGAAGATCTACAGAGTAAAGATGCCTTACTCTAGTATATACATATAAAGAAGAACGTCTGTGCGTTGTTTGTTTTGTTCGCGATTAACTCAGTCACTACTACAGCTATCATCACCAAACTTTCTACAATTCTTTTCTGGGTCCTGGGAAAGGTCGACGTCCACTTTTTTCCAAAAAGAAAAATTAAAAAAAGCTAAAATCAGAGATATTAAATAAAAACTCTGAAAACGTTAATTTTCGCCCTCATTTTTCCGAGTGGGCAACAGTCTCGCACGCTGAAGATAAAAATCTGCTTTATTTCGAGAAGTGTTGCCACTGATCGCTCTCAAATCGTAGAGTTTATTAATAAAAAATTTCTAAGTCTTTCAAAGAAATAAAAATACCATTGCCAAACATTAAGCGAATTCCTCCCGATTCCAAAAATTCGTGGGAAGCCACTTTGATTGTTTCCATCTTTGTACGACATTAATCAGCAGAGATATTAATTAAAAATTCTGAAAACACTAATTTTCGCACTCATTTTCTTCGAGTGGCAACAGTCTCGCGCCTTGGAGATAAGAATGATCTATTTCTAAAAGTGTTGCTACTGCCCGCTTTCAAATCGTAGAGCTTGTTAATCAAAAATTTGAAAGTTTTACAAAATTTGTATATATAAAGAAGAATGTCTGTATGTGTGTTTGTTTGTTGCTCGCGTTACTGGTTTCTGATCAATTATGATCAGTTTTTTGCCACATTTAATCGACTAAAATTGAATATAGGGAAACTATTGGATGGAACTTGAGCTTTTATGACCATTTGATTAGAAAGACGAAAATCATTAAAAACTGCGTTTCATTGTTGCTGATATAATGAGAGAAAATTAGTTTATTTTTCTATCGAAATTTTTATGTGGGTTCCATATCTCATCAGACTGAAAAATATGTGACTATGAATCGTAATTTTTGCATCATTATTAGAGAAAGATTACAGCGGTGTCGTTCTCTTTGTTGTTAGCTACGTTACTCTTAACGCTCTGACAGGCCAGGGTTTTCGCTAAGAAACCACAAATTTTCTAAAACTACTACCAGAAAAATTTATTTTCTTGATTTAATGTAAAAAATTTCCTGGCATTTTATACCTGGATTTATGTACTTTTAATATATTACCTTAATTTCTTTGACATATTTTAATATGCACGTATATATACGTTCATACAGATTTCACAAAAAATATTCTAGGCCGTATATATATGGCCTTACCGGTTAGAGAGTTAATCTAACTTAACTGGCATTGGGTACTTCTCCTAGTCTAAAAAATAAAGAGGGGACGACGACACTGAGAGCCTTTACTTTTCTTTTGTGGAGGGGAACCTTGAAATAATACATATATTATTTTTCACACTTCCCAATTCATGATTTTTCTACTAAGAAACACCGAAATATAAAGAAGAAAAGAAATGAAATAAAAGAATTAAGAAAAAAATTCCAGTCTAGGCAGGCAGAAAGAAAACTTTTAGAGCGATACATTTAAAACGTTTAGACGATCCCTTCTCCCTCGACGACACAAAGTTGCAACTTTTTATTCAGCCTGAGGACATGGCTGCTTTTCCAAACGGCGAAGCGGTGGCCAGTAAATTCTATTCCAGCTCAAATTATGCTTTTATGGTAGAGTGATGCTGAAACAAAAGTCTCCTACCTCACGGATTTCCTCAAAGATTTTGTCAAAAGGAATTATATTGGCAAGCAGCAAAAAAATCGGATTTTTTGAAGCTGTAATACTCAAAAGAATTTGTGACACTCTTTATTCTCCGTATTCTTACGCTATTTGTATTACACGCTCATTAGCGGATAAACGCATATTCAGGTATACAATAAGCTCATCTAAAGCAAATTTTATTTCATTATATGATAATAGCTTTTTACGCATCTAAAAGACTTAACTACACTTATGACCAACCTACTCTTTTTTCTACGCAACTACTTTAGGGAAAATCCGAAATTTGGAGTTTTTGAGTTTCATCCACTTCATCATTTTTACCGTGTTTCTCAGAATGTTTTTAAATAAATATACACCAATAAACTAATAAATTATTTGCTATTATGCAAACTCTTATGGCTAGAAAAGGAACTGCCACAATAGATGTTCAAATATACCAGACTTAACAAATGAATCGGCTATAAGAGCTTTCACTTGATGTTAAGACAGGATGCGTTCCACTGCAGTGATCGGAGGAATGCTTTTAAATCTGCATTTGGTTGTCATTCAAATGCGATTAAAAGAAAAAAACAAAGGTAAGAAAGGAGGATTAAATCTGTGTTTGCAGTTCTCATAATTGCATCAACACAGGAAAATCTACTTTCTGCATTTTATGTATAACTTCTTCTTTGTTGATAAGTAGCTATTCTTTACAAAGTTATTATCTCGTCGGATTTTCCCCCTGCAGGTATTCGTTCATGTTATTCAGGATTGAAATTTTCAATTCTTTGCGGTTTGAAACTCTTTTGACTTCTAAACTGAATCGTAAAATGTTCGAATAAAAGTCAGATACATACTTTGTAAGCAATATTTTAAGAGCTAGGGCTCTGATTCAAAATGGAGAAGTGGCGTATTTAATTCATAACGTAAAAAAAACTATTAGATTCATCATAAGCACTGAAAAGACCCACAAGCAACTGAACGGTAAAGTTGCTGAACACTGTTAGTTCGGTCCGGGGTTCGAATCTCGACGAACGGGCTGCTGGCTGTATGGTCTTTTCACGGTTTTTCACATTTGTAACGTGTATACAAGTCATTTTCTCGTTTCTCTTAGAAGGCATCCCACCTTTAGGCAGATAATCTTCGAGTGCTTTGTCACAATCAAATAAACCAAATCAAACCATAAACAGCAAAAATCCTCAATGGTCATCACCTTCTTTAGACGACCTGTTATGAAAGTCGTCAACATTTCTGAGAATATGTTAAATTTAAAGCACTGTACATCGTTTACAGCCGCTTCTTTTAAACTGAGTACTTCTACAAAGTCGTCTGGAACCATTTACGCTAGTCTTAGGGAAAGTGTTACAGATCCATTTTATACTCCAGATATCTATAATGAAATGCATATCTTAAAAGCGTAGTTTTAGGCGCTTTATTGACACTGATTCTTCTTGATGAATGCATATTCCCAAGTAAATTGCAGTAATGAAATAAATTCGTGATAATGTTTAAGAATTATAACGCGCATTATGTTAAATACATTTAAATTAAATTTGTTTACAAAATAGTACTCATTTAATTTGATTCTGAGCGATTCAAATTCATTCTTTAAAAATAAGTAAAATTCAGGCTTTGTACTGTTAATTAGATACAAACCATAAAATTAATGCACTTCATAGGTCTTTTTTTTTTTTTTTTTACTTGGGTCTTTTTCTTCCAACGCAAAATACTCTGATAAAGATTAATTTCACAATAAAACTTTATGAAACCTTAGCATTTAGCATTATTTTAGATGGAATTAGTTGCAATAGAACAATTTAAGATATTTAGTAGAGAATTTTAAAATTTGAGGGCATTTTTAGCTGCAAATCATATGCTTCTAAAATGATTAGCTACTTTTATTCATTTCATAATGAATAACATAAACAAATTTAATAACATTTATAAGGTATTTTCTCTCTCCTGTCCGTGTGCCTTAGTGGTGTAATTAGAAGCATATTCGACGCCTATTGAAGAGGTCTAGGTTCGAATTCGGACATTGCACACTTTTCACATCTCTCACTTCAAAAAAGCCTACTTACTCTACACACTGAAAAATAAAGCTCTTACTCTCCCTCTGTCTGGTTTATTACGTTTCAAATGGAAGTCTGTTTATCTGCAAACAACGAAAGGCCACTTCACCCACAAATTTTCATTTTGGGTTAGGGTATCAATATAGTAAATTATCGGTGGGAAATTTACAATAATTTTTACAGCACCAATTGCTCTTCGTTTTACTAAAATTTTCTGTTTATTTAGTGATATAATACTTAACTCAAGTATGTATATGTTACGATGAAACACCGAAATCTGGAGAATGTCGACTTTCACCGGTGAATGTCAACGTTCACATAGTCGCTTGGTGTATGTCCGAAATATTTTCCAGATACTCTTATTTCTGACTTACACCAGTGAATGTCGACATTCACCATGTACTAAAGGTGAATGGTGAATATATGAGAATATTGTATTTTCTTCTCCGTAATTCAGTTGCGAAAAAACACACCAGTACTTAAAACACACAATACATTCAAAATGAGAAAGGAAAATAATAGAAGTTAAAAAACTTACTTAATTATACAGTACGTAGTCAATGAGAAAATAAAATAATAGTCATAAAAAACTTACTAAATTATGTGATTCAAATCTGATTAATTGTAACAACTTAAACTATTATGAGACTTTGAATTGCCCAAGAGGCCCTTGCTTTTACAACTGCATTTATGGGAAACAGCCAGTCGCCTCTCTTTTCGATCTACACCAGAGCATATCTGTGATTGTCGACATACACCGGTGAGGGTCCGAATGTACAAGAATGCAATGTTATATTCGATCTTTCACCGACGTATTTGGCGAATGTTGACATTCTCCGGTGAAAGTCAACATTCTCCAATTTCGGCCTTTCGCAGCAACATATACATATAATTTTTTTGCAATTATTATATTTTATTTATTATAAATCCTCCCCACCACACAAAAATCAAAATTAGTATTTTCTGCTGCGTTCAATTATTTTAGTATTTCCTAAGTTGTTTTCTTGATATTTTACCCTACATTAAAGAAAGAGTGAGAGAGAAAGATGCACAATGTTTGACATAAATACTTGAGTTTGCACAAAATTGAGAACGAACCAGGTTTTAAATGCAATTTTTCTGTAACAAGGATTTCTCAGATTAGCTTTTTTGAAGTGGTGACGATGATAAATTAATCTTAACTTACTGCTTAACAACATCCCTAACGGTTAAAGAAAAGATGGCCGTTCAAAGAAAAAAACATTCTCATCAGTGATTAGGATGAATCTCTTCAGAAAGAATTTTGCTAGTGGATTAATAACAAGTTCCATTTAACCAAAAACTTAGGCAAGAAACATGGATGAGAGAATTATCAATAAATAACAAAGCTGAATTCCAAATGCTTCATGGATAAAAGCATTTTACTGATGTGTTTGGATTTTAAGAATTGTCAGGAACCGTTACATGTTCGAATTCAATCCATTATGTGTGTGTTGACTGAATAAATGTTTCAGAAATAAATGGATTTAATATACCGAACATTTCGATTCAAATCATTTAAATGACAGCTGAATTTCACTATCAGCAGTAAATTTTCGTAATAAAATTTCTTTATCAATTTGTAATCCTTTTATAAAATAAAAAACATACATGTCACTAACCCTGCATGATTAAAATTAAATTTCCAATATTAAAGCAAACGGTGAAATGCGTTGGAATATGGCGTTCTTGATGTTTTCCCATGTACAGAATAAACGATAATCTTTTTTTTTACTCCAACGGGGCAATTTGCCCAGAAAGACTATTAATTTCCTTTTGGCATTATGGATTGATTCACTAAAAGCGTTGTTTCACTTTACAAATTATTGCCACCAAATATGATCGCCCTGTATTATATTTAAAGAAATTAAATAGTGAAGAAAGGGCATAAATGTATGTATGTTTCTCCAAATGTGATAAAACGACGGTACCTAGAGCCATCAAATTTTGAATGCCGTAATCCTCCTGCGAACATGGGCATCTGGAAGGCCAAATTTGAAATTTGGAATTTGTTTTATTATCGGTTTCATATTTTGAAAACGTTAACGAATTTTTGATTAACAAACGCAAGGATTTCAAAGCCAGCGATGCGACGTTGTATAGAAAAAAAAATTATCTCCAGCGCCGCGAGACTGTATATCGGAAATTCTAAAGATATGCTCAATTTAAAATTATTTTGCGATATTGCTCTTGAACTGAATTTAATGGTTTAAGTAGAAGAACATGATATTTAATAAATAAAGTTAACACATAAAATGTTAAAAAAAAACGCTCCTTTGGACGTAATTTAAAATCTGAAACTTTTCAGAATTTTTTTTTGTTAATATATATAAATAAGCAGCTGAATGCTTAAAGCAAATGTGTAATGATAATTCGTTTCGAGTACGGTTCCCAGAGTGCTGGATCGCTGTATATAAAATTTTGGATATTTTCTCCGTATGTAACGTCAATACTGCCTTCGGAAAGCCTCCACGAAGGCATCCATTCTAAGGCAGATCGTCTTTTCATAAGCGCTTTGCAACATAAATTCAAATAACATTTCCTTAATTTTTTACACAAAACTGGAAGAATACTTTGGGCTAGAAGGTCTGGAAGTAGTAGCAATATTAGCAAGAGATCCTTTCCTTGCTAATACACATTTCCCAATACACATTTAAAATTTCATTATGCATTTGTAGTGTATATTGCTCATAAATGCATCATTTATGGAAGCTTAAATTCCCTATGGAAGTTTCAGAATACAAAATTCCGTTACGTACTTTCGGTATATTTAAAATTAAGTGTGTAATAAATAATCTTCGGTTCATTCATATAATGCGGGAAAAAATTTCTCAACATAGTTATGAATAATAAGAAACGGCTTTTAAATCATAGTCAAAAGTAATTTCCATTCGAATCTATACATGGTTTAGTTTTCAATTACAGGAAGAAATCAAAATTTTCATTTCGATTTCGCTACATTACCAACTTCTTCCATAAAATGCTCAGCAATGTCATTTTGTTATGCGAAGCAAGCTCTTGAGATCTCTTAACGCCCTATGGAAGCCTGCGCATGCGTAAAACGAGATGGAAGAAAAAATATGCTTTGATGTTACTTTGCTGGAACTAAAAACTCAATTTTTTAGTTTTCCATTCGCTTTTCCTTGAAAAATTTACCGTCTGCAGTAGCTTTCTTTTTCTGTCATCAGGTTAAAAGAGAAAATTCCGCAGTGTCATCCATGTGTGGTCCGGAAGGCCCGATCTTCAATTTTATCCGCATTTCTCCACCGTCTGCATCTGACGGGGTGTAACGAGCTGTGGAATTTAACCGGCTCGAATAAATTGTGTGCGCATAAGAATCCCTGCCAGTTCTGCATCATATCAAAATTACGTGGCTTGCATTTCAAAAGAAATTGAGTAAAGCAAGCTCTAAACAAATAACTTAGTAAACAGAAGCAGCATCGGAGCTCTTGTGTTTCGTTTATTTTTATTTCATATATATACAAGATTATTTATATGCATGTATGTACCAAATGTATGTAACGTAAAGAAATTTGAGAACAGAAATATTAAATAGCAATGTGTTTGTATTTCTGAACCTTCTGTATGAAATCATTTTTCATGTGTATCTATGAATCTGAAAAATTGTAACTAAACCATTTTCAACATTTTGTTATACATTAAATTATTATAATACATGATTCTTCAGACACACTGATTCTCAGCTGTTTTATATTATTTACTATAAAGGAACAATCACCGAAGGTTTTTCTTTTGCACACTTATTTACAATGACAGGTACAGGTAGAAGCTAGGCCAGCACCTCCGTAGTACCAGAGGTAATTGAGGTGTTGCTGAATCTAGCTAACTGTTAAGCTTCCACCCCAATTTTGAGGGAGAACATCCTGGAGAAGGGGGCGATTCGAGGGTCTCCCACCCCTCTCTCCTACCCATGGAGGTAGGAAGTAAGCCTCCATGCTCCTACCATCAACCACTGAAGAGGACTTTCTGGTATCACTGATTTCTGGTATTATTAGTATACATACTTTCTGGTATCATTAGGATGCATAAATCTAAATGTATGTACAAATAAATGTCCTTTCTGAGGCGGCAGGTGTAATAAACAAGTCCTTGGAATTTCCTCCCATCTGCAACGCATAGAGAAAAATGAAATTGTTGCGACATTAAATTATAAAATTTAAATAAATACATTTCAGTAATATTATGCAGATGCATTAGCGTTAGATATGACAAATATCCAGTCGGAGTCTTTGGATATCTATAAGAATGTCTCTGATTTTTAAAGACAGCAATCATTAATTGGAGGAGTTAGTTTGGAAGGAACTTTCTCCTTCCTGACTGGTGTATTTGGAAACAGATCTGGGGGGTAAGCATGGAGGGATCCGGAGTTCGAATTTCGGCTAGGGCATGGCTGACTTGTCCTGTTTCCTGCTCCAAAATAAGGAATATAATTCGCCATCGAAGATATATTGATCCCGCTTTTATAAATTTTAATTATTTTGTTATAAAAAATCTATTTGGGTTTTGAAAATTTACCCATCCATAGTCAGAAATTTTATTCTCCAGTTTAATACTTGATGACGCTTGTACACTGAACAAAAAAATTTAAAAAAATAAATGAATAAATAAAGGAGGGAGAGTTCTATAGCTCCCGTTCTGCTGAATCGATTGACGAAATACAAACTGCGTTTTTTCATGTCTCGAAATCGCGACTTAAGCTATGTATTAGATTTATATACAGCATTGTTCTAATAGAGGTATTTTGACACAAAATCGAACCTTTTTTTGAAATGACACGCCAATGATTTTCCATATTTCGATTCTACGACTCAAACTATGCCTAAATGATAAATTTCGTAAAATTTAGTGCGAAACTTACGGAAAAATTCAAATTTATATTGGCGCATTTTTTTTCCAGTTTGCGTCAAGAATAATTCAGTTAACGAGCTTTTTAATCTATAGCAACCTATTTTTCTTTGCTTTTTTCCACTGCAGACGAGCGGAAAAAAAAGTCATCATTTATACTTTCAAATAATTTTAACAAAGTTCGTAAACCACATTTGGCATTATCAGCGCTTGTAACAATTATGCCAAATTTCAAAACTCGCCAATATGTAAATTCACGTATATCTTAGAAAATTTTGAAGAAAAAAAGCTCTAATTCTTTTGCAGGTGTGCCTAAAAATACATCTACTTTAAGATGATGTTAAAACTTTTATAGGTTATAATTCAAAATGTTTTTCGAAACATTTATAACAATAATTTAAAAATACAAATTTTAAAAATAAATCATAAAAAATAGACGAATTTTATTTGGAATGAACCTAAATACGAAATATTAAAGGAAGAATAAGTAACTTTAATAAAAAAAAGAGATATTAATAAATATATACCAAATTCAATTAACATTGGGGGGGAGATAAAATTCTGAGAGCTAATTTTTTAAAAACTGGTCGTGCAATTTTTGCAAAACTTGGCAGTTTGGCATCATTTGAGTTGTAGAATCGAAATATGAAAAAAAAAATTCTCTTGTCATTTTGGAAAAAGTGCGATTTTGTGTCAAAATACCTATGTTAGAACAATGCTATATATAAATCTAATACATATCCTAAGTCGCCCTTTCGAGACATGAAAAAAGCAAGTTGAATTTCGTCAATCGGCCAAGTAGAACGGGACATATAGAACTGTCCCCCTTTTTTTTGCGCAGTGTAAGTCTACTAACTGAAGGACATCACGAGTGAATTCAAAATACTCTGACCATCCTCAAAGACTGGTTCGTAACAAGCTCATTTCGATGCAATGAGAGTTAAAAAGATAGAAGATTGATAGTGTACCTACAATTGAGAAGTAATGATCAGAATCGAAGGAGTTAAAAAAACATTTTAAAATACACTTTTATTACTCAATAGTTGAATGATCGTTTGCAAGAAGTACAAGTTTGGTGAACCAAAACTTCATTTTTTGTCACAGCAGTAGTTAATGTAGTATTTATGATTCCTTTTTGAGCACATAATTGATTTGATGACTTCAATTGATGATGCATAGATACCAATGAACAAGAAAACAGCTTGGAGGATCACTTTTGTAGATTATATTATTTTTTAATACAATAAACGGAATGTTTTTCATGATATGTTGCGTCATCTGCGTGCAATCTTGTGCTATAGAAAGCACATATCAAGGCCTTCTTACTTTGCCTATAACTGATCAGTCTAGTCGTTTCTTGCTCATTTCTCTCGTGCTCTTCGAAGTTGTATAGATGAGAAATTAAATAGTATAAACATGCTTAAGAAACAAAGAGAGCAGTTCCGAATTCATCTGTTCTTAATTGTGCATTTCTACGAAAAATGAATGAAGAAAATAAGTTTTTTATTAAAATAATGAAAGCTGAATGAAGTTATCTTGACTCTAGTATGAGCGTTAGGACGTCCTTATGTATTTCCCGCTACAGCTGCGAAATCGTAGCCTTTTCTAACTGGGCAGAGAACTCCAGTTTTGGGGGGAAACTGAGAATAATACACACACTAGCCAATGAATTAGAAACTCAAAACCAATATTTAATTGGATCACCTTTTGCACTGATAACTGCTCTGATTCGTTTGGGCATCGAGTCTACATGCTTCTGGAATGCATTTATGTCCAGAGAATACCATGCATTGGCTATGCAGCTTTTTAGATCTTGTAAATTAGATGGGAGATAAGAGTGCTGTCGGATGCGTCTTTCCACCACGTCCTACACATTTTCTATGGGGTTAAGATTCGGTCTATGCGGTGGCCAGGGAAGGTGTTGGAAGTCGGACTATGTTCAACGAACCAATTTTGAACACTTCTGGCATGATGTATAGTTGTGTTATCGTCCATGAGGTATCTGTCGCCATCAGGGTAAAAATGCAACATTGCAGATTGCACTTGATTTGCCAGTACATCTAGGTATCTCATGGCCGTTTGTTTACCCTCAAGGAACACCAGGGCATCACGTCCATGCCATCCGAACATACCTCATATCATGATAGTCCCACCAGACCCTTGCACAGGGCGAATAAGGCAAGATGGATTCATGGCTTCATGGGGTTCTCGCCGAATTCGACGTCTTCCAACAGTGCAAAATAAAGTGTAGCGTGATTCGTCCGACCACGTTACCCGTTTCCAATCCTCAAATGTCCAGTGTCTTTTTTCCCGATACCACTACAAAACGAATTCTTGCATGTCGGACAGAAATGAGTGGTTTTCTCACAGATATCGGACTATGCATTCCTAACCCCTGCAATTCTCTGCGCCTGGTTCTAGCTGAAATCTGTTGGAAAAAGCCTTGGTTGACGATCTGTGTCAGTTGAAGCACAATAAAGTCCCTGTTCTGCCGTACAATTCGTCGAAGACGACGCCAATCACTCTCTTGGAAAACTGTGCCCGAACCGCAGTTACGTTTTCTAGAGAAGGACTGTGCGTTCTGATTCCAGCTTTTGAAAAACTTTGATATGTCTGCTTTTGAGAACCCAGTGAAATTTGCTGTCTTCGAAATCGCGGGCCCTGCTAAACGGGCACCAACAATAAGCCCTTTTCCAAATGTTGAAAGATCTGTCGTTTTTCCCATTTTACTTCATTCATCGTGAAACGCACTCTTACACCTTACTTATACTAGCATTCTAACCACATGTAACCGACGGGATAAAAAATTTACATACTCCATCCCTAGCACGTATTCAAACGAAAATCTCAAAGGTTTCTAATTCATTGGACAGTGTGTGTATCATACTTTTAGTTACTTAAAAATGAGAGCCAAGCCAGTCGTTTTCTTCACGTACCGTTTGAAAGCTAATGCGTCATTTTAAAAACGTTGCTCAGTTCTATTAATGTCTTTTCAAAATTACAGCATTTAATTGCCACATTTTTGAGCCTGTAAATCTCAACTCACGGCTTTCGTATTTTTCATTTGTGTGAACCTAAGGTTCATGTGCTTTATTTGGAAATGAGCTTAAAATTTAGTTAGTTTTTCGGCATGATCAGTTGTCAAAAGATAATCAGGAGGTTGAAGAGACGTTTAAGGAAGTCAGCCTCGCTTTGCACATCTGCTAACGCTTTTCACCTGTCAATGATGAACGGTTATCCCCCTCCGGAAAAAAAAAGAAAACCAATTAGCTTTGAAAGCACTTACTTCATGGCAGAATTGGGTTGACAAATGATTTCTTTCCTGATTAGCATCCACATAATTTCCGAGTTCACTGGGTAATATATAGGTAATAAAGAAGGCACTGGAGTAGAAAAGCCTTCGATTAACTATTTCTAAATCATACAATTCTACAGAAATTCTAAACTATGATTTCTCTTTGCCCAAAACAAAAGTCCTGAGTTTTCCATTCACTAGTTAGGAAAATGGGTCCGTGAATTTCCTGCATTATATTTCAGAATTTTACGGTTTTATTATTATTACTATTAATATCGCTAGAAAGAAAAGTTTATGACATCTCAAAATGCTAGATCTCGAACGCATTAACGCATAGATCATGAATGCTTTGAAAATTACAGAAATTATTTTATTTCAAACACATAGCTAAAACTATACATTCTAGATGGAAAATAATTACATTCTATATCAAAACATTTTATCTCATTGATAAAGCATTCGGAAATACAGCAGCTATTTCTTAGAACGGAATTTCGTTATCAACTTTATCGGAAATAATAAAGAAAAAAGAAGTTTAATTAATAAAAAGAAATACTTTTTTTATTAAAATAACGAATGAAATCATCATATATTTTCTAAATTTTGCAGAAATATACGAATACATATTAGAAATAATTTCATAATTTTGTGTATCTTTAAGTTCCGTTAGAAATATTACTTAAAATACAATCACCATCAAAGCTATCTGTTAATTACTTATTATAACGGAAAAAAATATTAAAACAAAAAAAAATATATATAAAATATCTGAAAGGTTTCAGATTTTAAATTACGTTCAAAGGAGCCTTCTTTTAACATTTTGTGTGTTACCTTAATTTATTAAACATCATATTCTTCGCACTTAAACCGTAAAATTCAGTTCAAGAAGAATATCGCAAAATAATTTTAAAATGAGCGTATCTTTAAAATTTTCGATACGCAGTCTCACGCGCTGGAGATAAAAATGTTTTTGCTGTGCAACGTTACCATTGCTCGGTTTGAAATCCTTGAGTTTGTTCTTCAAAAATTCGTTAAAATTTTACAAATCATGAAATTGATAATAGAGCAAATTCCAAATTCGGGATTTCAGATGCCCATATTCGAGTGGAGGACTGTGTTATTCAAATTTTGATGTCTCTAGGTTCCATTGTTTTTTTCACGATGAGAGAATCATATATACATTCATGCAGATTCTTCAGTATTTAATTCCTTTAAATATAATACAGGGCTGTAATATTTGGTGGCAACAATTTAAAAATTGAAACACCGTTTATAGTGAACCAACGCAAAATGCCAAAATGAAATTAATAGCCCTTCTGGGCAAACTGTCCCTTTGGGCTAAAATACATACAAAATATACTTCTAGAAAATATTTAAATTTAAATAATTCACAATAGCAAAACACTAGAAATAACTTCTTTAAAAAGAGCTATTGTAAACCGTCGAATCTGAAGACGTGATTGATTTGACAAGGGAATTAAGAGAAAAGAGATGTATTCCGCATGGCCATTTTTCTAGGAAAACTTCCACACGATACGAAATGCACCTTAATTACTTTTCTACCTCTTCTCATTTTTACTATGTTATAAATGCTACCTTTTTAATATCGATAATGACTGGCACATAATATTAATCGATATTGTTAAGATAACGTATAATCTAAGAGATATACATATCAAAAATGCTTCTTGGGAGGCCATGTTGGGACTGTAAAGATTTAAATTTAAAATAATTGTTCAATTTTCAACTTGTAAATATTATACTTTTAGAAAAATGCGGCTTTTATGGATTTTATATCACGGAAACTGTTGTCACCGGTAGAGTTAAATTAGAGCAAGGATTACATTACAACTGAAGTTATTTTTTGTTGAGAAAGAACAGGTTTTTATGCTTTTTACTTCCTTGTACGAAGTAAAAAGGAAGTATTGTAATCGCGAAAAATTTCGGGTATCACATTTCAACGACCGCTATCGAATCCAATTTAACGATGTTTTGAGTGACATTCGTACGTAAGAACAGAATAAAAGACTCTTTTTCCAAAATAAATAAATAAAAATTCAACATAGATTTTGAAGAGATTTTTTCGTGGCGTCTGTGCGTACGTATGTACGTGTGTATGTATCTCACACAAAAACAAGTAGCCTCAAAACGTTGAAATTTTGTATACAGGACTGCTATAGCATGTAGATGTGCACCTCCTATTTTGGTTGCAATCGGCCTCACAAAAAGTATGTAAATTTATGTACATGTATATATATATATATATATCCACTCTGTTACTCGGCTCAGTGAGCTCAATTTTTTTATTTTTATATGCTGGTAAATTGTGCATTCTTTGCTTTAAAAATGATTGAATCATGTTGTTCTTATCTTCCGCTTAAGGTTTTTATGCCTTTAGTAAATCTGCTTGCAAAATTTGTAGAATTATCAACAATTTAAAAGTGGTTTAAGTGGGGCTAAGCCTAATCATTTTTCTCATGGCGGACATATTTGTTTACATTTGAAACGTAGGAAAATTTGGATTTGTTGCCAATCTAGAGAAACTAAGCTTCGCAACAACAAAGATAGCGCCTTCTTTTATTAATGCAAATTAATTCATGTTTAAACCATTCTTGAATTTATTCGAGGAAATAAGTGTTTAAGATTTACTTCGTAATTTTTAATACAGATATTTGCATTTTTATGTATTTTTGCCTTGTCGCGAAGTGAGAACTGAATTAATTAAATGAGAAATACTGGATCGTTTGTGAAAAACTGTTTGTTTCCTTTTTTTTTTTTTTTTTTTTTTTTTTTTTTTTTTTTCAATCGTTTTAGATTTAATACATTATTTGAATAGAAGATGTGGCAACGGCTAGGAAATTCTCCAGATGATATACATAATTTTTGTGCATTCTGATGAGTTATAAAATGAATGAGATGTAACGCTGTTAAATGAAGCTAGCGCCAGAGTGCCGCTGTGGTAAACAAATATAGAGAATTTTAAAGAGTGTATTTGTTCTATTGGGGTTTATGATCTACCGATGAAGTAGATTTTATTCAATCCAATAAGTTTAAATGAAATGTAAAATGCATAAAATCTAATATTCCAGATGATGGTGTACACATCAGATTTTTTAAATTAAAAATTACACAACTTTATTCATTTCAATAATTTATTCAAAATTCATTTTTTTGCTTTTAAAAGCAATGGCATATTCTGCGGGAAAAGAGTTTACAGGCAATTACCAAACAAGAATAATAATATCTATTTGGATAGAAAAATGAATTCCAAAAGAAAATCTTTGTATTAATATATTGTTATTTAAAAACAAAGGTTATGAGTATAATTTTGAAAGTTTAGTTAAAATAAAAGAAAAAAAAAGCTGAAAAACTGGACTTCCTCTAAATTCTGCAACAATCATTTATTGCATAGAAAATGCAACGCTGTAATTTCGACTTACTCATTCTCTCTTTCTTTAATAAGATATTCAGTAACATTATTTTCCGAAAATATGATTTCTTAGTTCTTAGTGAATCATAAAGAATGCTTTTAACTGCATTGTTACTTTTCCTTCCATTCTTTTGTTAGGATTTTACAAAAAGAAAATAACTTAATTTGCATTTCAATATTCGTATCTTAAAAATCTATGCTACAAGCTAGTTCTCATCTGAAAATGTTCCGGTGGTGAAAGTGTGTCAAGGAAAACGATTGGAGATCGAGTTTTACAACGAAAAACCTGTAAAAACTGATTGAACGGAATGAGGACAAGACAGAACGACTTTTTCCACCACCATGAAAATAAAACCGCATAATCCTGATCTTAAATAGAAATACAAAACGGAAACAAGTTTCTTTTCTACACTATTTGCTTGTAAACCTGTCTGCTGAAATTCATTTGTAATATGATTTGAGACTAGCAGTAATTTAATACCTACATCGCAAAATTTAAAAAAAACATGTTCACCCCATATTGATTTACATTTATAATAAATTTCAGTATATTAACTAAGACGTATTAATAATGTAAACTTTTTTAAGAAGAAGGAAAGTAGTTTTTCTTGATAAAGATATTATTCTGCTTTTAATATCATTTCAAGTCTTAATTCTTCGATGCATTATTCTAATAGGATTTTGCTTTCATAACACTGAATTGTAATATTCCATTAAAGGAATTTATAAATAAAAAATAGAAAATGAGATTTATGTACTATTGTGCAGATAGATTGAATACAGTGATATCAGGTAACAAGACAATATCAAAGGGAAAAAAGAAACTTCCTCGAATAAGCAAATATTTGCAGTCGTATAAAATGCACGCTCGTAAATCATGTTAAAAGAGAAATTTCACATCTCAATATACAAGATGATCTTAATTGTTTTTACTTTTTACTTCCTTGTACGAAATAAAGGAAGTATTGTAATTGTGAAAAATACTGTGTACCATTTCAACTAAAATAGTCGTTTTGACCACTCTCGAATCGATTTGAAAGATCTTTTTTTGAGTGAAATCTGTACGTACGGACGAAATAAAGGATACTTTCTTCCAAAAAGGATTGTAAAATGGATTCAGAAGAAATATTTTTCATGATGTCTGTACGTAGGTATGTATTGTTGCGTTATACGGGTTCGTGGATTTGAGAGTATCCGATGAAAACACGATGTAGAACAATAAAAAGCACAATTTATTTACAAGAATCACTATTTACAGCACAGTTCCAAAATTAACATTAAAAGCGTCGAAAATCTACAATAAATACGCTGAAACAATCAGCCACACAGCTTCAGGCTGTAACTGTAAAGGTAGCTGCTCGGCAACACTAGACTTATAATAAACACAGTGGAACAATCACCAATACACTGTCAAGCTATACTGTAAATGTAGCTTCACGGCAAAGCATTATCTCGATCGTTTTCCGTTCACAAAACTCTTGCGTAGCTTAGCAATCACAGTCAGCAGCTATTCTCGCAATTCTCACAATTAATCACACTCTTAATCACACTCTCGGCTCTCAGAAACGCAAGGGTTTATATAGCTTTTCATTAGGTTCCACAGGTTTCGAGAAATATCTCGACAGGAAATTATTCTAGAAGCTTCCCGATTGGACCATGGGATATCGCCGATTTGGTCGCCAAATGGGCGATAAAGTCGCCAAGCTGGCAACCCTACCATACACTATTTTATGGCAACCCTAGTGCTATGCCGGAAAGCTTACATACAGGCGCAACCGCCGAATTTTTCGCAACAGTATGTATCTCGCATAATCAAAAACGAGTAGAGCGTTGGAATTTTGTATATGGGACTGCTATAACATGTAGTTGTATACCTTCTTTTTTGGTTGCAATCGACCAAACACACACACACACACACACACATATATATATATATATCCGCTCTATTACCCGGTTCGGTGAGCTCAGGTTTTTGTTCTTATATGTTGGTAAATTGTTCTTACGTTCTATTCAAGGCATTTATGCATTTTGTTAATCTGCATGCAATAGGTGTAGATTTATCAATAATTTAAAAGTTATTTAAGTGGTGCTAAGCCCAACGAGGCTGCCATTTGTTTGCATTTGAAACTCTTTGTAGAATAACGAATTAAGTCAATTTGTTCACTAACTTCAGTCTCTTTTTGCTGATTGGGGACAAAAGTAACTTTGAACTAACTGTGTGCTCCCAAAAATCTGTCTTCCTGCCGGCTGGCCGAATTGTTTCTTTTTTGCATAGAAACTCTAATTTTAAATGTAATTTTTTTAAAGCTGTTTTAACTGTATTTAGTGTTTTAAGCTTTTCTGTATTTTACAGTTTTTAATGAAGATGTTTTAAGATTTTATGCATTTTCCCCTTGCCGCGAAGTGAGAACTGAATTCATTGAATGAGAAATGTATCGCTAATGAAATTCGAGAAAATAAGTTTAAATGAAATGCAGCAAAAAATGTGTATATTTTAATAGGGTGTACCACATCGGATATTTTACTTTGACAAAGAGAAGAAACGAAGCAGGGATAATGAATGAGAAAAACGTACATTTTTTCAAGATATTATAAATCTGCTCAAAAGTTTAAACAATACAAACGTTTGTTAATAACAGCATATTTGATTATGCAGATTATAATTAATTGTTTGAAATCTGATTGTTTTCAGTTTAAAATCCATTTGGCCTTAGAATTTTAGACTTTCTTTTCTCATGGTATATTCCATAAATATGTTTAGATTCTGTAATACTGTCTAATACAGCACGTATACGCAAATGCCCCCTATAACCCAGGAGACGTAGAGAAAAAAATGCGATTGAAAATTTTGTAAAAGAAGCTTAAATGTTTTTCTGATAACATGTGCTACTGCATTCATTTATGCAAACAGGAGTGAGAAATTTCATGATGACCGGCTAAGTAATTAAGGCGTGAAATCGTAGCATGTATTAATTAAGCGTTTATTAATTTTTATTTGTTTAATTTAATTTATTATTTAAAATCCTAGCTAGTTATTAAAGTTAAAAAAGTTAAAAAAGCTAGTTATTGATAAAAACGAGACACATCTGGGATTCTAGGTAAAACGACGGGCAGACGATATTTGAAAATGAAACGGCTTTGTGAAAATGGGACGTATGGTCAGACTATTGCGGGGCGTTGTTTTACTCAACTTATTAAACTGTTTTTCTGCTTCAAATACGATTAATAAGCAAGTTTCAGCATAATTTCATATGATGTTATTTTCCTCAAGGATATCTGATAACAAATTCTATTTTCCAAAGAATAAAGCCACTCTGAAAAAAAAAAAGTAAATGAAATAAAGTAAAACTTATGTCAAGCAAGCTGAGATTATGAACCGTCAATTGATCTTTTGTATAGCCATTCTTTCAGCCTCGTTGATTTATTGAAACTGGAACTTGATTCTTTGAGCATGCGCAGAGGCGAACACCAGCTTATACTTGCTTCCTCCATTTCACAATGATATTATGTAGGCCATACGAAATTTATTTTTAGTCCCAACAGTAAGGAAAAATGTCTTTGGAAAAATACAATGAAATTCTTTCTCGCTTTTGAGCAAAAAAAGAAAATCATAAAAATGATGGCTTTTTAAGTTTTATCTTATCTTGTGCTAACCTTAATATGGACAATAGAATGTTGTCAGATTTCTTTCGGTGTAGGTTTGACAGAATAAATCCAAACGGAGTAAGATTTAGTCTGTAACAAAGAAAGCTTGATTACAACAAACAAAAAGCTGAAAATATTTTATTTAAAAATATTTTATCTATTAAATATTTATGTTTAAAATTTTTGTTTTTTCCGTATAATTCATGTAGAAGGTTTTATGTTAATTAACCTGTTCTTATGATTGACCTTTACTATAACTTCTTCGTCCCGTAGTTCTCACCAGAATGCAAATTAGTTGTTTGTGCATTTAAGCTGAGGGTTTAGAGTTTCAGCTTCTGGCAGACTTGCCGTTACATAGTATCACCGGTTTTGTCTAAATTTCCGGCTATTTATTTCCGGCTTTAGCATCTTATTAGTTGACGTTTAAAAATACGCTCCGTAATTATCTTGAACCAGCTTCAGTAGTCTATTTTATGCTTAGTCTGTAGAGTGGCGGCAGTTAGAGCATCTGACTCCTTATTATGATTGGTACATTTGTGAGGTTGCGTAATATTTACTGCATCATTGAACTGAAAACAAATTTATTACAATTACTAGAAGCCTTTACGATCGTTAATTCATGGATAGCATAAAACAGTATTGAAGTAAATTATAGTCCTCATGATGTGAGAGGTCTGCTAACGAGGATCTCTCTCTATATAGAATGATGTACATTAAAAAAGGTACACCTTGCACAAAAAAGGGAGGGGGCGGTTTTATATCTCCCGTTCTACTGGGCCGACGAAATTTAACTTGCATTTTTCATGTCTCGAAAGCACGATTTAGGATATGTATCAGATTTATGTTTAGCGTTGTTCTATATAAGTATTTTGACACAAAATAGGACTTTTTCTGAAATAACATACCAATATTTTTCCATATTTCGATTTTATGACTCAAATTATGCTCAAATATTAAATTGTAAAATCTGATGCGAAACTTAACGATAAATTTAAAAAGTTATCTTGGCGCACTTTTTACAGGTTGCGCCAAGAATAATTCACTCGGAAAAATTCTTAATTTTTAGTAACCTATTTTCCTTTCGTTTTTTCATTGAGCACGAGCATAAAAAATGTGCACCGTTCATTCTTTCAAATAAATTTAACAAAGAGCGTAAAGCACGTTTGGCGTTATTATCTCTTATAACAAATATGCCAAATTCCAAAACGCGCCATTAAATATATTGAAGTATACCTTTTGAAATTTTGAATAAAAAACTTTAATATTATGCAAGTGTGCATAGAAATACATGCAGTTTAAGGTGATGGTAAAAATTTTATAGTTTGTAATCCAAAATTTTGTGGAAAAAATTTATAAAAATTACTAAAAATGTAAATTTAAAAACAAATCATAAAATATCTGCGAACTTTATTCGGAATGAACCTAAATTTCGAACTAGAAAAGAAGAAATCAAGTGAATGTAATAAAAAAAAGTTAGTTTAGTTTATTCAATTATGGCAAAGCACACGAGGGCTATCTGCCTAGGGGGAGGGATGCCTTCGTGGAGGACTTTCTAAGGGAAACTGGCTCGTATACACGTTACACATGGGGAAAACCACGAAAACGCCCATGCAGCCAGCTCGTTCGCGGGATTCAAACCTCGGACCGAACTACCAGTGTTCAGCGTCTTTACCGCTCGGCCGCTTGTGGGCCTAATAAATTAAAAAAAAAAGAGAGAGAGATTAATATATACCAAACTCAAGTAACATTGCGGAGCTAAAATTTTGAGAGCTAATTTTTTAAAAACTACTCGTGCGATTTTTACAAACTTGGCACTTTAGCATAATTTGAGTGGTAGAATAGAAATATAGAAAAAAAATAGGAGTGTTATTTCAGAAAAAGTGCGATTTTGTGTCAAAATAATCTATGTTAGAACAATATTACATATAAATATAATATTATGTCCTAAGTTGTGCTTTCGAGACATGAAAAACACAAGTTCAGTTTTGTCAATGGGCCTAGTAAAAAGAGAGATATAGATATGTCTCCCCCCTTCTTTTTGTGCAAGGTGTACATCCAATAGTGGCATCCATGATAATATCAAATTTATTTTACAACATGTATATGCAATTCATTAATCTATCAAGGCATTATTTTACCATAAATAAGGACGGTGTTTATGAGTTTAAATTGATTAGAACGTAAAATTATTTTTCATTCAGTTTTATAGTGACTGATCATTTAAGTCAGCTGGAATATACAAGCATAATTTTAGCGGCATTTATGTAATCTATTTTCATTTTACCAGAACGAAGAATTTAAAAGATTAGCTACACAAACTGCTGAATGAATTAGTCGCTGACTTTTTAACTCCCTTTAAACGAAACGAATTAATCCTTAAAACATTACTATAAATTCTGCATGTATTGTTGGATTATCGTAATGATTTGGTAAATTATACATGAAATTTAAAAAGAGAAGTTATTGAACATGGTTCTGAACTGGAACTTTAATATTCTTTGTTCTAAATCAAACAGAAGTTTTTCATTTCCTCTTTCCCCTATCAAATACTTTAATATACACTTAACAGCGAATCCCCCAAACTTTTTGTCTCTAAGTGCACATTCTGGAATATCTGTTAGACGGCGAGCACCGTTTGCTTTTTCAAGGAGAATTTATAGTTGGATAGAGTTGGAAGCACATAAAAAAAGAGATCGGTTGCATTTCGCTTTGTACTGGTATCTTTCCGTTTGGCAATGTTCCTTAGGTGGGAAGCCACCCTACCAGAAGAGTTGTACTGGTATCTGTGTTGGACGCAACAGAGGCGTAGCTAGGGCTTTCAGCGAAGGGGGCAACTGAAGATTTTGCGCCCCTTTCTGTGTGCCAAGAATGGAAAAGATTTCATTCTACGATTTCATAACATCAATTTGACGCCGCTTGGGTGCTGCGCCCCGGGACAGATGTCCACCCTTGCCCCATCCTAGCTAAGCCAATGGGACGCAATTTTTATTTCATTAAAAATGAGAAAACTTTCATATAGAATTTTATTGAAAACTAAAACATTTTTACTGTGATCGCACAGCGGTGAACACATGTTAAACGACCGGCGGCCGCCATGGTGCCCGCGGGCATAGGTTTGGAAACTACTACCTTATATGTTATCACAAACCTTGTTTCGTTTATTTAAAGATTGTATTAGAGGATTATTTAAAAGTTTTGTTTGTTACCTCTATTTATTAAATATCATGTTCTTATGACTTAAACTATATAAATTCAATTCAACAGCAGTATCACAAAATATTTAAAAACAGCATATCTTTAGAATTTCCGATGGACAGTCTCGGGGGCTGGAGATAAAAATGTTTTTTTTTTCTGTACTGTGTTGCCATTCCTCGCTTTGAAATCGCTGAGTTTTTTAATCAAAAATTTGTTAAAGTTTTACAAAATATGAAACAGATAATAAAATAAATTCGAAATTGAAAATTCGGGCTTCCAGGCGCCCATGTTCGAGTGGAGGATTACGTTATTCAAAATTTGATGGGTCTAGGTGCCGTCGTTTTGCCACAATTCCAAAAAACATTCACACATACATTCATGCAGATTCTTCATTATTTAATTTCTTTAAATATAATACAAGTAGATGATAATATTACATGGTAACAATTTAAAAAGTGATTCGTCGTTTATAGTGAAACGCCACAAAATGCCGTTTCGAGAATAAGGAATGAATAAATCAAGGGAAAGCAATAACTTAAGTACCTCAGTACTATTGCTGCTTTTACGTAACTTTGACCTTTATTGGATTAAAGCGACTTATGTAGCATAGGTTTTTCCATAGCGAATAAGTGGACTGAACCAAAATTCCTGCTAGTTATTTTACAGCCTCTGAATAGATCGAACGTACAAAAAAAAAAAAAAAAAAAAAAAAATT
>KK115557.1:519059-530872 GCA_000611955.2 Stegodyphus mimosarum
AAAAAAAAAAAAAAAAAAAGAAAAATTTAAACAAGTTTACCCATTTAACCATCGGTGTATGAATCAGTCCTAATAAACTGTAAATAACTGCGGCGGAAACATGCAAAAGTAAACTTTTCGATTCGGTGAAACATGATTTTTTGATGAGGAAAAATCACCGAAGCACGAATTGAAGAAAGTGAACAAATTGTCGTTGCATTACCGATAGATATAAGGGCCAAATGGTTGAAGAATAAAAACTTTATAGGCCACATGAATGGAATGTTTAGAGGGAGAAAAAGGTACTTCACCGTGCCCCGAACCGCTGGAATCCTGCCCGTGGTTATTGTTCACTCACACGATTTCCATTTACACGAAGCAGAGTCAGCAAAAAGATTAAAAGAAGAGGCCCGACTGGTATGAAAGCAAAATCAAAATGAAATTCGCACATAAGGGGATGTATTTTGTATCCCCTCCCATTATAATTAACGGTTCAGTGCTTCTTGGTAACCTTGGATGACTTTCAAGGCATTACTGGAAATAAGAAAGAATTGTTTTGTTTTCAACGAAAGAATTTTTATTTCGAAATTGGGGAATTCATATTTTTTTTTAAGACAGAATAAATTATCGTAATGTATTGTACTGAGGTATGCAAAATAATGCACGATTTCTTAAAATGCAATGCTATTTTATGTGTTTCAGAACGACACTTTTTTCCTAAATCATTTAAATAAATAATTGCACCAACAGCTTCAGGGTGTAGTTTAACATACTATCATTATATTTTTTTTCGTTTCGAGTTCGCTCTATTTTGAAAATGATTATCAATAAATTATACTATAAGGTATTTCTCCCGCCTTCTTAGTATGTCTTCGTTGTGTAACGGCCAGCACGCTCGGCGCGTATCGAGAGGTCCAAGGTTCGAGTCCCGGCAAAGGCATTGCTCATTTTCACGTCTCTCAGCATAAAAAATCCTAATGTCTCTACAGTGGCACCCGAACCAAAAATGGCAATGGATGATGACTCTCCACCACCAGGATTTGGCGATTGGGTCCACTAATCCCCAGTAGCCTTTTAGAAGGGGGGGAGAGCATAAGGTATTCCTCCCGCCTTCTTAGAATGCCTTCCTGATGTAATGGACAGCACACTCGGCGCGTATTCGAGTGGTCCGAGGTTCGAATCCCGGCGAGGGCATTGCTCATTTTTCATGATTTCTGTTTCAAAATAACCTAATGTCTCTACAATACTTTCAACGAACGTTAGTTCATCTCCGGAAATGAAAAAATGCTTTTAAATAATTAAAAAGATTTGTATTATGATGCAATAACGGTTAACAAATGAAAGATTCAAAGGTATTTTAAATCATTTCATGATACAGCCGAGACAATGGCAAAAACGATGGCAGACTGCGGCTACTATCAAGAACTATGGATGAAAAGAATTATTATTAATGAATTAATGACCAGATGCGATATGATGGCTATTATCATGTTAAAGAAGGCAATGAGCTTTGCACAATACAACAAGCTGTTGATATTGTTAACGAAATGCCCGGCTGCGGTAAGTTAGCTTCCCCGCAAAGCGGGTTTAGGGTTGCCAGAAAATGGCAAAAGAAAGCAAGTTTAGCAGATTTCGCGCGAAATCGCCCATTTGGCGACAAAATCGGCAATATGCCATAGGCAGGTGGAGCACATTCTAGAACGAGTTCTTACTGGTTGGCCCAGAATATTCTCGAAAGCAGGCCAAAAGCTATATAAACTCTGCCTGCACGCAGAGCAGCAGTCTAGTGTCGAGTTGGTCAGTCTGGTGTCGAATAAATGATATTAACAACCTGATATTCTTTGACGTAATCTAAAAATATAGAGGATGATTCCAAAAAATACAGAATTTCAGTTTCTAAAGATATAGGTATTATATGCATTTCAAAGTAATCACTTAGGACTGCAAATACACTGATGTAAACGTTTTTCCCATTCCCTCAAAAGATATCTTAAAGCCAATTTCGTGAAATCATTAAAAGACTCGCAGCGAATTTTTTATCGCATTCATAGACTCAAAATGGTGACAATGAAATGGTAGTTTTAAACATGGAATCGAAAAATGGTACCTTCAGAAGAATAAATCTTTGACATTTGGGTGGAGGCTTTCCTTTCCTTAAAAGTCTCGAACTCTGGCTAAGGGTTTGTTTCCCAAGGAGAGAAAGGAGTGCATTCAGAAGTTAGAATCGATTTTTAGTATAATTTTATTATTAAAAATAAAATTTTTGAAATCAAATTTCTGCTGAATTTGTTGTTTAGTTACATAAAAGAAGAGTAGGAGTTTTCTTATTTAAAGCTCCGATGGGATCCGCCGCAATTTAAGCTCTGAGCGTAATACAGTAGTGCTAATTATACAGATTATCTCTACATCATTCAAGTCTTCTTCCATAAAATAAGAATATCCTAATAATTTGCTCAGGTAACAGAAATTGGTGATGCACATCATATTGACAATCATAGGAAAGCAGCGTTGCTTTGATTTTTGACCGATCTGTTGTGTCTTCTCCTTCTTCTAGCGCCATTTACCTGATCGCTCAGCTGTTTCTGTACCAGAAGCGTAGATCCATATTACATCTCCAATAATAATGCGATTTAAGAATTCCTCTAGCGAAGGCATCTCCTAGGTCACTCAATCACATTGCTGGTTTTGGAATAAAATTTAACGATTTTGGAACAATTAGAAAAGCAATGTGGCGCAAGCTCAAATGATCTTTTAAAAATGTTTGTGGCAGGACACAAATGATATAGGTAAATTTGCCAACAATATCCCTAGCTGTTAAACAGCAGTCTGAAAGCAGCGCACCTTTGGCTTTATCGACGTGGTGCTCATTAGCTGAAATTGATGACCTATTTGAGCGTGGTTCATTTTTATTCCATTTTCTTCCTGCCTTAAATTTCTCAATGTTATACGATTTAGGGATGGCTTTGGTTTTGACGAAGCGTTTTTCATAAATGCTTTTCGCAACATTTTAGTTGTTTTTAGCGTAGAAATTCTATTGCGAAAGCAAAAGTTAATGTAGTATTCTTTGCTCAGATTACATTCGCTGCTTTAGGAAATCGCCAAAGCAACTACTTGTTATTAATTAAAACATAATTTATTTGCAAACAGTAAAAGGAAATGAATTGGTGACATATATCGATGAAAGATGTAATACCTTCTGAAAAAATCTTGCAATCTACTTCGTTTCTGCACGTGCTTATTTTAAACTAACCATTTTCGATACTTTTTTATCTTAGAAGCAGTAATATTTTTTATTACTTTTCATAACCTATTGATATTTAATAAACGAAAACATTAATTAATTGATACTAAATAACTTAAATTTTTTTTTAAGCCAGAGACATTTTCATTGATATTTAGGGTTATTGATGATAAAGTAATAATAGTGAATAATGCAAACCTTAACTGAGAGATAAGAAATAATGTAGATTACGCAAGGTTAGTGAAATGATAAATAATCTAAAAAAAGAATATTAAATTAAAAAAATTAAAACTGCCACACATTTGCTTGTATGTAAATACATGGTTATACATTTGCGAAGACGCATTTTGCTACCAACCGATGAAAATTTTTCTCCATCCGACTTAAAGGGCAAACAAAACTTTATCTTTGCTGCAAAACACATACACACTTAATTTACGGGGGGGGGGAACTTAAAGCTTTTAGATTTTATATTACGGCCAAAGGGGCGTTTTATTTAACGTTTTGTGTGTTACCTTTATTTATTAAATATCATGTTCTTCTCATTTTTATAACCATTAAATTCAATTCAACAGCAACATTGCAAAATAATTTTAAAATGAGCATATCTATAGAATTTCCAATACACAGTCTCGCACCCTGGATGTAATTTTTTCCCCCGTGCAGCCTTGCTATTGCTCGCTTTGAAATCGTTGAGTTTGTTAATCAAAAATTCGTTAAAGTGTCACAAAATATGAAATCGATAATAAAACAAATTCCAAATTAAGACTTCCAGATGCCCATATTCGGTGGAGGATTACGTTATTCAAAATTGGATGGCTCTAGGTACCGTTGTTTTATAACAATGCAAGAAACATAAATTTCTGTAGATTCTTCATTATTTAATTTCTTTAAATATATAAGACAGGGCGATAATATTTAGTGGCAACAATTTGAAAAGTGATACGGATATTTATAGTTTTCAAAGTAAAATGCCAAAACGAAATTAACAGCCCTTCTAAGCTAACGCCCTTCGGGTAGGAAAAAAAAACTGTCCTTTCAAAAGCAAAGTTTTATTTAGACAAATTTAATAACCCAGTGTATTTAATTCATTTATTTACCTTAACCCTCATGTAGAACAATGGGAGTTTCAGGGCTCGAAGACTTCAGTTTTGCCAGTTTCAGATATAATATCCAGCGATTTTAATCTTAAAATTAAATAATTAATCACCTTTCTAAATAACTGATAGCACATTTGAAAAGTTTTCATGAAAAATACAATTTTGTTAACAGACCCTCAATACCTGACCATAATATTTACTTCTAAACTTTCATCATAACAGTTGAAGGTTAATTTTTCAGTTCTGAATAACAGTACTTTTTAAAATTTTTATTCACTTACTTTTCATAAAAGTTGGAAATCCATTAAATAAAGATTCTGAAAGGAATCATCGTTGATGCACGGGATCAACGTAGCGTCATTTCGAGTAGAAAAAAAGGAAGAGGGAAAGAAAGAAATCCATGCACAAATAATTTCGGCATCCTTTTTTCGGATTCAGTAGAATCTACAGTGAGCTAACTCAAGCGCTGACTTTTGTTGGAATCACCAGCTAACCGGTAGACATTCATTGTTACTAGGAAGAGATTGGATTCTTCTAAATGGTTACGCTTCAGTGACTGTCACACCCACATGCGTGGGGCTCAAGCGGGGAAAGCCTGGAATCTGAAGTTTCAACAACCCTCATCCATTCCCCCCCCCCCCAATCCCCCCCCCCCCCCGTAGAGCTCGTCGCAGACAAGAAGCAAATTGTTTGAAATGCAATTAAAAAGTGATTAATAAGGAGAGGGGATTATAAAAGGGATTTATTATAAAGAGAGATTCTTCGTGAGATTTGTTAGTTTTGACATTTCTTCACTTAGCATACAATTGAAGCGTGCCCTTCCTGAAAATTTTAGTTTTTGGAATTAATAGATATTATTAGGGAAAGGTATGCTTTCTAATGCTGTCATGCTTTTCTGTACAGCAATATTAGATACAAGAATTGCTTCAAATTTCCCGAGTGCGACAATAATGTCATTTAGGCACCAAATTATACTTCTTTATAAATATTTAATGAACAACAAATTACTAGAAAATAAATCAGTATTTCTTTTCCTCGCGATTTAAGAATGAATTTGTGCACATTTGATATTACTAATTACAAAATATTTTTTTTAAACAAAATACAATCATGCCTAGATGTTTTTCACGCATTAAGCTGTTGAAAAATTATCGGTAAAGACATAAAAGTAAGAAATTTAGAATTTAATTTGTTTTTTCCTTGCTTTGGGGAGGGCCAGAATTTTCGGGTGAACTATTATAATTAAAATACATTGAAATGTATTCATGGGCTAATTCTGGATGCAGAAAAGCAAGGACTTTTGCAGAAGAGGGATTTCAATTGATTTCAGTGTTCCTCCCTCCTGACGAAGTGGCATTGAAGTTGATTGAATTCCTCTTCTATTATGTTCCTTTCTCATTAAATTTCATTGGTGTTTTTAACTGAAGTATTACTTGTTTGAAAAGTTTTGGTTTTAACATTTAGTAAATTCTTTATTGGATTAAACTTGTGGATTTCAATTTTTGGTCTTTGTGAAAATTTAGTTTAAAATTTCTTACTTTATGTTTTTTTTATATTACTAATATATATTAGAGAATAAAATGCATATGCGGAATTTCGAATTTAAATCTATATGGTTACTAAAAATCGTTGATCTGATTTTAGTTGATGATAATTCTGTAATTATCTCCCATGCACTGATTTGATTTACACCAAACAACAGTTATGAGTTCTATAATACAATCAAAATGCTTCCAAAAAATAGTTTTGTTCTTTAAAGAAATGGTTCGTCTGTAGTTTTCTTGATGATTTAATGTTTCGCCAATGGCATCCTATACAGAGCTCTTGCCAGGCTCCATGATTGACCCGAACAGTCCTGCATTCGAAATTATATTCGAGGTTGTGTCCTGGATTGAAACAAATTCAAGAATTTAAATGAATGTGGTTATAAAAGCTGAAGAAGAAATTATTAATTTATAAAATAATGAGGAAGATGAAGAGATTCTCAATCATGCTTTTATTGTAATGTAGAATATTTTTATACAAAGTAGATAATTTTAGGGATCTTGGTGAGTAATTTTGTTAATGCGCCGTCTCGTTATCTACATCTTCACAACAGACATACTACAGAATGTATGCAATCAAGTTCTGCTGATGAAGATCCTTGCATTATCATTTTCTTTCATTTCTTCACACAAGATTTTGCTTGATATGCATACAGCAACATGAACATCCATAAAAAAATTTTTCAGGGATGTGTAATTTAAATACGCCAATATATTTTAGGCAGGAATTTTTTGTAAGGATTGTTACTCTTAATATTTATTCGCTTAGAACTCAAATTACGTCGCTTTCCTGAAACTTTTAACTTTTAGAATTAACAGACATTGGCAGAAAGATATTTTTAGATATCGTGGAAGTTTGTGTGAAAAAGTAACGCACACCTTTAGCATATTATGCGAGAGTGAAAAGTCACGTGACATTACGGTAATCTAGGACTGGGCTGACAAAAAAGCTAACCCAATATACAACATGAAAAATTTATTGTTGTAGTTGTTGAAAAAATATTGTGGAACTATTAAGTTACCTTGCTCCCATGGACTTCCACTGGAGGAAAAGTAATTGCCTTAATTAATTTTTGTTTAATTATTAAATTTGGGGGCTAATAAACAAATTACAGAACACACTACTGCATTACATCAATACAAAAACACGTTTCTTTACTCAATTCCGGTAGGGAGGTAGTACTATATTTATCCTCCCCCTGTGTGCTCATGGGTAGGAACGTTTTATAATCTAAAAGCTTATAGACGTTATCAAGAATTGAATTAAATTTCCAGAAAATGTCTTGGATATTTTTCTTAAAGTATGGTTAACCTAATCTTCGATTACCGAATGTTATGTCAGGTAACGGACTTAATTTCATAAAATAGATTGTGTTACTTCTCACATAGCAGTAATCATGTTGTTATTGGTGAATCAAGGATTTATTAGAGTTATTAGCCCAAAAGGCTAATAACTCTAATAAATTAATAGCCTAAAAGGTCTATTAATTTCGTTTTAGTATTTTGCGTCGAAAGCTTTAAAAGTCTGAATCACTTTTCAAATTCTTGCCACCAAATATTATCGTCCTGTATTATATTTAAAGAAATTAAATAATGAAGGATCTGCATAAATGTATATATGTTTCTCGCAATGTGATAAAACAACGGTGTAGAGACATTAGGCATTTTTGGAAGCAGGAACCATGAAAAATATGCATTGCCTTCGCCGGGGATCGAACCACGGACCTCTGAAATACCGGCTCAGTGTGCTGACCATTACACCACGAAGGCACGCTAAGAATGTGGGAGATGTACCTTATAACGGTACCTACAGCCATAGAATTTTGAATGCCGTACATCTCCACCCGAATACGGGCATTTGGAAGCTCAAATTTGGAATTTGTTTTATTATCTATTTCATATTTTGTAAAGCGTTTATTAGTTTTTGATTAAGAAACTCAACGATTTCAAAGCCAGCAATGGCAACACTGTACGAAAAAAAATTATCTCTAGCGCGCGAGACTGTGTATCGGAAATTCTTAAGGTATGCTGCTTTTAAATTCTTTCGCGATATTGCTGTCAAATTGAATTTTATGTTATTAGTGCGAAGCATATGATATTTAATAAATAATGGTAACACAAGAAACACTAAAAAAAACGCCCTTTTGAGCGTAATTCAAAATCTGAAAGCTTTCAGATTTCCTTTTCCAATTTTGTTTCAAAGAATTTGGTTATTTATCATGCTGCCGATGTCAGTGCAGTTAAAGAACATCGCATAAAACACATCCAAATAAAACGTGGGCTTACTCTATGTTTGCAGATTTCAAAAAATAAAACTAGCCGAAAGTAGTTCAATGATTGTGAATTCAATCCAACAATACGCAGTTAACAGGTTATCTTCTACATCATGTTCCTGAATGCATAAACTTGGGTTGCCAAAGAACTGACATCCAGAAACTAAAATACTTGCAAAAAGAACTAGGCCAGAAAACCTGTAAGCGCAAACGAAATACAGGATCATCTATAACAACAACTGGTATTTCCAAAAACTTCCTGAACGTTTCGGTGAAAGTATCAGCAAAAACAATTTCTTCCATTATTGCAACTGAGAATTAAAATTAGAAAAATATCTTGATTACAGTCCCTCTAATTTGGATTTAGTGCGCATACTATCAGAAGTTTCGTAACCTTTTGACAATATAGAGTTTGCTTCACTTTAAATATACATGCATATTCCTTCTTTAAGGATTTCACATCAAAGCAATTCAGTGATTGTGAATATAAGCCTGTATTTCGCCTATTACGATCAATAAAAGGTTTTCTTTTTTTTATATTTCGAAATTAATATTTCCCTCTTCAGCCCTTTTAACAATCAACAGCTTAATTAGCTTTAATTAGCTTAAAACTCCGAATGAGCACTGATTATATTTTCCAGATAAGATACTGAACTCGCAGACGGAACCACCAATTTATTTTCTCAAATTTTTAGACACATTAATTAGTTCCTTTATAAAATAATTTCACATTCTGGATTTATCTAAATATGAGCATAATTTTACATATTAGAATTAAATGCCCGTTTTTGAATTTCTACGCAAATATACATTACAACCCTTCAGAAAGTTACAGACGGCTGAAAATTTGGATATATTTTTTGTATTCGAAAGCGGATAATAAATTTATCTGAAGTGGAGAAGTAAGGACGTGAAATTGCTTCTTAATTTTCATAGTAAATGTTTTCAGAAAAATTACAGGAAACAAATGAATTGTTTAAATCATAGCTATAAAGAGTCAGAATGGATAGTACTAAGAAAACTTTGAGTCATATGATTTCTTTGCACTTTTAGAGCAAAGTATATAGAACGCACTTTTAGAGCAAAGTATATAGATATTAATAATCCGACAATCCCTCATCTAACAGTCTTCCACGCATATATTTAATCTGACAGTTACCTGATAATACAAGAGCATATCTGTGGAAGTAATCGGTAATGTTTAATATTTTCTTCCAGCGAACATCATTATAAGGAAAATATCATTGAAGAAACTATAAATATTGACAATCTTATGTTTAACTAATCTGAATTACTGAACGCAACACAAAATCTTCCTTTGAACAATTCTCTAGTCGTACTTTCTGATGTTGAAATTTTGCTGAATGAGTTAAAAAAAAGATTTGTGGAGGCTCACGATAGGCCGAGCAGTAAAAACCAATGAACATGGGTAGTTTGGTCCAGGGTTCAAATCCCGGCGAACGGGCTGGCTGCATGGGCGCTTTCGTGGTTTTCCCCATGTGAACGCGAATACGAGCCAATTTCCTTTAAAAAGATCTCCACGGGCATCCTTCCCTTTCCGTGAACTGCCTAAAGGTGGAGTTCGTAATAAATTAAAAAAAAGCATTTATGGAAAACTAACCAAGCATCAAAAGAATTACAGTGACCATTAAGAAAACTCAATTGTTATTAGTTGATGGAACGCATTTTTATATTCTTGTCAACAAATGTTTGACAAGAAGGAGAACTGTCGATAATGCGCTTGTAGAGCTTCATTTATAGTTCTATACAGAGCTTCGTTTAAAGATGTTAGTTGTTAGAGTATGTTAAATTACGTTTAAAAAATTGCTTTTGTTGTAGAAGTTTTCCTGCTGGTTTTTTCTTGTGTATTACTTTTAAAAATTCTACAAATCTTTATTTGATAATTCGGTATTATCATAGACTCTAATTTCAGTGTTATAGTTCGACCGTCTCAAACGCAACCCTGGCTGGCATTCTGCCAAAACACATAGACTCGTCCAAAAGGGGTGTTATTAGTTGCTGCGACGTGAAAAGTCACGTGTAAGTCTACTCTTCTCCGGAAAGAAATATGCTGGAGGGAAAGAAAGTCCCTATTCATCCACCCTGTTTTGAGAATAATTCGGTCCGAATGGCGCATGCGTGTTTGCACTCATGGTCGCGGATGATGCGGTCGAACTATACCAGAAATTTTTGAGCTGAAATAGCAAGAGAAGAATTGAAAAGTCGCAAAAAAAGTACCATGTGACGTCACAAATCGTGTAGTTTTGTGACGTCATAAATTCATAAGCTCCCATGGCCTCTGATGTAATCACAAATTCAGTGTATGAAAGCTCTGCAGGTTACGTAGTATTGTAGCTCAATTCTAGATGTTATATTACGTATATTAGTTTTGAAGACAATTTTAATACTAAATTTCTAACCTTCCATTGTTGAAATCTCTACTTCTTTTTAAATTAATTCTCAATTAATTTAGGTTGTTATTTTTTAGCTAATTTATTTATACACTTTCAGGTGATTTCTCAAATTTGGATTGCTAACATTGTTGTACTAATTCTTCCGAGTTGGTGGTCTACTTTTTTATTTATTTATTGTTTCTTGCTTTGCTTTAATTATTAATGTTTTCCAGTTACTATTTCGTTCTGATTACTAAACTTATTTCACTTCATCAGATTCTTATTGCTAATAGCAAGCTATTTTCTTTCAGTGGTAAATTTATTTGCGTTGCTATTTACAATGATATAGTTATTTCCAATTTTGAACAGGCATTCACGGCTGAACTTCTACACGTTTGACACTATTTTGTTTAAAATGTATTTATCAAATTTTCTAAACATTTTCATAATAAAACTAATTAAGCAGTAATTAATTGAAGTAAATTAATTAATTGAAATTAAATTATGTTATAGTAGAAACGCAATGAACACAGAAAAACTATCCGTTTTGAAACATAAAATTTTATTTATACTTTAAAAAATTAGGGTGCTTCAGTAAATTGATTTTACACTCTCTCGGTTCACATTTATATAACTCATAATGAGGTTTTATCTAATTTGTTTTCATCCTTTATAGCTGATTCTCAAACATGAATTTTCCTGGGGGCTGGGCCATATATGCCCCATACTTCCACTATATTAAATAAGGCTCAAAGAAATTTAGTTTATTATGGAGATTTAAAATTTGTTACTTAATGCGGAACAGGAAATGGCAGACTTTGTTGATTTGTTTTCCTGTTCCTTGCTAATTGAATGGTTGACCAAATGGCTACAGCCCAAGCAAAAGGGTTAAGTCATGCATTTTGAAAGATACGTCTGAATTTTTTCATGTTACTCATAATTCACCATTTAGCTACTGTAGCAGCTATAATCTGACGTCACTTCAATCTTGCTTATAGCTCACTAAAATATAAAACAAAGCAAGCAATGAAACGCGCGAAAATACAAACTACTAATGCTGAAAACTGAATGCCCATTGACTTATTCGTAGGTTACAATAGTAGGTTTGCTAGTTGCCAACTTTTCTTTAAGCCTAAATAATTTATTACTTTTTATTGGGATTTAATTTTAATAGACGCATTATATTAACATATATTAATTTTATGATAAATTTTTAAAAAAAGGAGCACAGAAATGACAAAGTAGCAGAAAATTGACAAATTTGCAAAAAAAAAAAAAAAAAA
>KK115557.1:530932-550147 GCA_000611955.2 Stegodyphus mimosarum
ATTTAGTAGCAGTTATAAAAATAGGAAATGAGAAATTTGCAAAAAATCTCACGATCTGGCAACACTGACTTGCTTAGTTATTGAAATTTCACTGTAAAAAAATTGTGTAATATAAAATACATATATCCCCATTTATATAAATAAAAATTAATATCGCTTTCTTATTCCATGCAATAAATTTTGTAATTTTTATACATTATGATGATGTATAAATACCACATACATTTTAAAGATTGTAGAGAACTTTTTATGTATTTTATTTTCTCTTAACACACTTTCGAGAATCATCCCATCGGTATCCAAATTTCATTTAAGTGTTGAGAATTTTGTAAAGAGGAATACACGTCAAATTAAAGACTTTTCGGATGTTCGAATGTGATTTATCTTCCTTTATTTGGTATAAATTCTGCTATCCAAAGTGTTAAAAAAACAAGGGCTTCTTCTGGTACATTGCTATGAATAAGCGCAATGCTGCAAATTTTTTATCAAAGCAATATTATGAATACATTATTTATTGAGCCTAAAATAATTTACAGCGCAAGGAAACAAAAATTTCCATTACGAGAAAAGCTTCAGAAAGTTTGTTCTAAAAATAACACCAAAGTCATTGTTTTCTGCCCACCTGCGTTGCCAAACAGGAAAAATATTTTCTCTTCTTTTTAAATTCAATAGTGAGAAAAATTATTGTAAAATGAAGCGAGTCGATTAAGCTGTTTTTGATATCAGGAGCAAATGATTTTTTTAAGCATTAGCTTATTTCTTCTGAGAATGACATGTTAAAAAAAATTAAAACAATAATCAGTTAAATATGTTTTTTAATGGAAAGAAGAATTGCGCACAGCGAATACGATAATAAAAACTCCTCTAATACCGCTTTCCAGTGTGATTTTGTTTCTTTGTTACAGTGTCATTATTTGAATTTTATAATCGCCTGCTTGCTTCTTTGTGGAATGTTTCATTTAATGGAATACAAGTTTACTGAACGAAATATTACATAAACTATCAGTGGCATACAACAACTGCGAGTAGAATTTGCCGTAACAGTTAAAACTGTGTTTCGGTGATTATATTTTAGAATACACTGAAAAATCTGAAAGCGATAGTCCTTCCACTCTTTGTTTCGTCTTCTCAAGAAGTAACAAAAATAATACTTTGAAACATTAAGAGGAAATCTTCCTTATTTATATCACAATGATTTAATTTAATTGACATTTCCATTGTTCTATTTTTCATTCAAAGTTTCGATGGATTAACGAAAGAACAGCAAGCAAATGAAGCTCTTAGAATCTCTGTAGTTTCTTTAAATACTCTGCGCAACGTTAAGAAGAATTGTTTTCTCAGTTCCTCTGTGCATGATATCTAGTGATTCTTCAGTTCGATTCGCCAGCAATCCAGTAGATAAGATACCTCGTAAGGATTTTAAGTTTAACTAACGTTTATTTTATTTTAAAACTTTACTATCATCTCTTATTTTCCACTTCGGCCAGAATTAACACGTGAATATGTTTATGCAAATTGTACTTGCTAACGCTAAGTATTTAAGTTGTGGCTTTTTGCCAAGAGAGTAAAAAGAAGGAGAGAGAGCCCTCTTGCTACTAGTCTTTGTGCGAACTTGCCATGAATTACTGTCCGCCTTTAAGGCCAGAGGTTTAACCCTCTTGAAAGTTAAAGCCATATTGAAGTTTTCCGCAGTTTGCGTACTACAGACGTAGTAATTTAAAAAGCTAGTCTTAGTGCTAGTCATCTGTGTACGATATTAAAAATTAGCTCTTATTTAAATTTTAGTTAGTTAGTAGTCTTATATTCTTTTACGTTCAGACCACAAGTGGTTGGTCTTTGTATCCCGAAGTTTGGGAAGGTATGTAAAATCGATAAGCAAATAAAGGGTAATTTGAACCCTCCTTATCTTTATTGTATCTTCTACACAGGCACGAACATAGCTTTTAGTAAGCTCCCTGTGCCTACTCAGGACTACAGTTATGTTTGCGAAATCAATTAGAAGAAATACAAGTCCTGATAACCTGAATACTAGTAGTTCGATTTACAGTCAAATCCCCCAAAGTGGGATGGGGTGCTTATATGAGGGTTTTTGTGGTTTAACTTATATGTAACGTAAGGTATATAATCGTGTATAAATGCATACATGGCGCAATTATGAGCCACTTCCGGGTTTAAAGCCCTTCATGGACAGCTTAGTCCTCAATGAAGATGTACTTTTCCTTAGATAAGACAAGCCCACCAACGCCCAAGCGGTTAAACTCGCTGAAGGCTGGTAGTTCTGACTTGAGTTCGATTCCAGATGAACGGGCTGACCATATGACTAATCTCTACAGTATAATTCACATAAAAATAGCCCCTATGGTGGGTTGGCCTTTGTTACCTACAGCACTGCAAGCTATGCAGTGGTACGCAGTAAGCAAGCAACGCAGTAATTTATATTTCTTTTCTGCAACAATATTTATTTTGAAATAACTATGGATAAAAGTTGGAGGATTCTGGGGAAAAAGACAACTTTAATTCCTAGTTTCCCAAGAAAGACAGCGGTAGCTCTATTTAGACGTCTGTCTGGACATGATTATTTGCGAGACCATCTCTAGAGAACTGAAGTGGTGGAATCTCTAAACTATATTTTGTTTTACTCCAATCAGGCTATGATATTTGAACATTTAAATAATTGTATTGCACTTTCTGGGTATGAGGACATTGTTAAAAAGTACTGCAGAGCCCGTGAACTAATAGCTTAAGCGCTAATGTCTGGCATTTGTAAAATAAATTTTGAAAATAAATAAATAAATAAATTTTAAAAATCTGAAAGGTTTCAGATTTTAATTACGTGAAAAGGGGCGTTTATTTAACATTTTGTATGTTACCTTTATTTATTAAATATCATGTTCTTCGCACTTAAACCATAAAATTCAGTTCAACAGCAATATCGCAAAATAATTTTAAATTGAGCATATCTTTAGAAATTTCGGTACACACTCTCACGCGCTGGAGATAAAAATGTTTTTCTGTACAACGTTGGTATTGCTGGCTTTGAAATCTTTGAGTTTGTTAATGAAAAATTCATTTACGTTTTAGAGAATATTGTTACGAATTTCACATTTATTTGTTATTTATTTAGAATTGTAATTAAAATTCCTTTTTATTTTCTCGTGCAACGCAGACGATTTTTGAAAGGTACGTTACAAAAAAAAGTAAATAAAAATAAAAAATAAAATAAGCAGTAAATTGAAAAGTGAAACGACGCAAAATGCCAAAACGAAAGTAATAGTCCTTCGAGATTCAAATCCCTTTGGACTAATAACTAAATAATAAATACTCATCTTTAAATTAAGACGTTTAAAACTATTGTGATAAAAGAGCATTTCGAATAATAAGTTGCGAATTTAAGATTTTTTTAAGCTTCATAATTCATACTTTAATATTATTCTGTTTGAGTTGTTTTTTGATATACACAGTTAAATTACAGCAAAAATTCCTTCTTGACCTGTCTTATGGAGATTACTCTGGTTCTTTTCACGCATACTTATGCTATTTCTCTAGAAATGACTTTAATGCTTTGAGGTAAATTCGCTTTAACTGAATCAAAATTTTAGACTCCATTTATAATTTTACTTTTTTTCCCTGCGTATGCGTTTAATGGTGTTTCCTTTTTATAGTTTGGGGTTCGCAGAGGACATCATTCTAATACAAAGTTAACTGTCTAGTTATTCATAATTGGTAGCATCTTTCGTATAATGGCCAGTGCTTAAACCCAGCCAGAGCAAAATATTTCCGTTTTGATGATGCTCTTCAGATCTTTGTTGAAGGAATCTACTCAATAACTGGTCTTTTTTAAAGCCCAAATTGAAATAAATGCAATCTAGATTCTCGAAAAAAGATTGGTTCAGAAATAATGAGCTCTTTGTTTATTACCGTTAACAGCTACCATTAATTTCCTCACAGTGTTCCCTTTAGACCTTACCCCGAAGTGCACAGAAACAGAGTTGGAGATTCATGATAATGTTTAGTGCCACTGCAAAACGTAACACTAACATTTGTCATTTGAGAAGAATTTTCTCCAGCCGAAATGCTCAAATTTTTCATATCTTTTTCATTTATTTATTTTTGAGCCATTCGCTTAGTATAAGAGTTTAAACACGTATCTTCCTGCTCTATAAACAGTTGATTTTGATTCATTCGGTATCAAAGCAACTCAACAACCAGAAATATTCCTAATGAGCTTCCATTTTCATCATATGTTTCCTTATTTGCCATACTCTTTTTCTGAAATTTTGATAAATATCAACATGTCCATGCTGTTCATAATGGGTAAACGTTACTTTCGATTTCTGTATATTTTTGCAACATTTTATCAAAGCAAATTTGCTCCTTTTGGCATCACAATTACAAAAGTGTTTGTTACATTATTTTAGTAAATGAAATACCATTTTACAAACCTCTCTATCATGGGAATGAATCGCTGTTACCATACCAACTTGTAAAATTTATATTTTTATCTTTACTCATTTATACTTAACTAATGTTGTTGTCTCAAATTTATCCGGAACATTTTTTAATTTTTAAACGAAATCTATCAAAGTTCAGGATAATGGTTTAAAAAGTGCTAGTATTTCCGATATTTCCTATTACATGACTTAAAAGTAATTTTAAATATTTTATTCTTTTAGTCTTACAACAAATTTATTTTAAGAAAAGTATATTTCGATAACTATCATGTGCATAGCATACAAATTATTGTATCTTATTTTGTGAAATTGTTACCATTTGTTTCGCTCTAGAAACGTATCAATCGCATAAAATTGCTTAGCATATGTCTGTTCATTCTTATAATAAATGATTTGAAAGCACTAGACAGAAACAGTCATATTCACTTATGAAATTTATATTCAAATTTCATGGAAAATATTTACAATTATTTGTGATACACGATTAAAATATTTTTCTTAAATCTAATAGATTTCATAGTTTCATTTAATGTAGTACATTAATAATCTTTAAATGTAATGAATATACAGTAACTATATATAATAATATTACTTTAATTTTATTCAACTGAATACTAATTAAGTAAAATTTGAGATTCATCAGTTATAAAAGGAACTGAAAGCGGACAAAAGAAGGGAAAATTTCAAAAATTAATAAAATTACCTCAAAATAAAATAGTTTAAACATTCTTAATAATATATGATCCTCTTAAAGAAGATTTTACAGTATAAGATTTTATGATACAATGTGGTTCCGGATTACTGCTTTAGCAATAAAATACTCGTGGCATTAATTGTGCCTATTTCCTTCACTCATTCATTCAACGAATTGCAGAAAATATTAATTAATCAACTGAAAAATATTCCGCATCATTCGCTTATTCATAAATATTTTTACAATTTTATTTTAAAAATTTTAATTTAAAAAACACACACGCAAAAAAAAAACTAGCATGTATATTATCCGATATATTAATGAAAAAGCATTTTAGCTTTGAGTCAGCCGAAAAATTTAAGGTTAACAGACTACTATAAAATTCTCTATAAGTGAACTTCTATTTCAATCAGCTAAAAAATCTGAAATCAAAATTTAATTTTCTGATTTCTCTATAAGAATTTCGTAAATAATGAATTTAAAGTATTTTTATAGTTAAAATTAAGATCCTACTGTTAAATATTCTTTTTTCTTTCTTAATTTATTTATTTTTAAAAAAGATAAAGTGATAGAGAATTTCCGACCTCCCCCCCCAAAGCAGTTTCCCTCTATCTTAAATGTTCTGTCTATCGCTGAAATACATATTATCATTGAATAAGGATTACAATAAACACTACTGAATTTTATGTTCGGGCGTACTTGTAATAATAATATTCAATTATTAAAATAGTGAGGTTAATTTGGGTTTAGCAGTTAACACAATTTAGTTTTTTAGACAACATTATTCCTTAAACTAGAATAAATATACTCCATAGTTCTAACAAAATCTAGGATAAAAAATACCAGAAATATGGATAAAAATCTAAGATAAAATTACCAAAAAAATCACTTAAAATATACATATATATATAATTTTAGTTTATAAACTCACCTTTCAAAAGCAGCGAAAAATCGTATAAATGCTTTAAGGAAACGGAAGAAACTCTTTTCCACTTATAGCGAAGAATATCCAAGCCGGGTAGAACGTTCGTACTTCAAAAAACAATTCGAGAATACATCGCAAAACAGGCTCACCCCTTTTTCACACGGTCAAAAAAACGTCCCGTTTTGTTATGGTATATTCCTCCTTCGCATCCAGCGGTTATGAGTAGACTCCATGGGATGAATTGACATTCGATGCCACGAAGCAAGCAGGTGGTTCCGCGCATGCGCAGCATTCTCCTCAGACTACCTGTACCTGAAAAATGGCGGCGTCCAATCCGGGTTTCGGTGGAGATCTCTGACCCGTTAGGCATGCCATGACCGCATCAAGATATACATATCAAATGCGATTCCGACGCCTTCTCTACCTCCTTAAAGAATTATTTGTTGAAATGTTATACTTGAAAATAACTAGTTTAATCTTTGCTGCTTTAAGGTGTAAAGTAGTTTTCGCATTTCGTTTTACATTAAATTTTTAACTTCAGATTGTAAGGTATCAAAACACAATTTCACAGCTCTCAGATATGCCTATCATTCTTTTTTAATCAGGCTGAAGTATGCTAGATAATTCTTTTCAAAGTTATAGCCATCCATAGAAGTAAACTGGTTTGAGAGTAGGCGATATAATACAAATAAGGAATTTTTTTCTAGACCTACCTCATACTCAGCAAATATTCCGTACACTTTGAAAAAAAAAAAATGTAAATCCGTGAAATTTATTCGTTCAAGTAAAACGCATTGAACAGTAAAATAAAGAAATATATAACAATGCCAAAAACAGAAGTAGAGCTTCGGCAGATATATTCACAGTTCTTTTTACGTTTAGTATAAATCACTGAAAAATCGAATAGAAAAATGTAACTAAATAATAATAATAATAATAAAACAAAAGTCTGAAGGCTTTCAGATTTTGTATTACGTTCAAACGGTTCCCCCCCCCCCATTTACAAACGCATACACGTTTCGAGAGCATTTGGGTTAAAAATATTTAAAAACAACATATCTTTAGAATTTCCGATAGATAGTTTCACGCGGTGGAGATGCAAATGTCTTATTCTCTACGGTGTTGCCAATGATCGCTTTGAAATTGTTGAATTTTTTAATTAAAAATTCGTTAAAGTTTTATAAAATATGAAACAGACAATAAAACAAATTCCAAATTATGACTTCTAGGTGCTCATGTTCGGGTGGAGGACTAGGTTATTCAAAATTGATGATTCTAGGTATCCTTGTTATTTCACAATGTGAGAAACATGCATACATTCATGTAGATTCTTCATTACTTAGCTTCTTCAATATAAATATAGGACGATGATATTTGGTGGCAACAATTTGAAAAGTGATTGTGACGTCTTAAGTGATTCGACGCAGTGTCGTTTCGAAACTAATAGCCCTTCTTGGCTCACACCCATTTGGGCTAGTAAATTCATTTTCGTGTAAATGTCGTAGTACATTAAAATTTTAAGATTTTATATATAAAAAAAAAAGTTTTGACTTCATTATTATCAGATATATCAGAACTTTCTTTCATAAAAGTTGTTGATGAGTTTATGTTGTAAAATTAAAAGATGTTAGAAAAAAAATTTAAAATCGTACCTTGCAGATTGAAAAATAAAAGGTTTGGTTTTATACAGTTCTTTCACATTTTTACTATGCAGATTTATCGAAGGCAGATAAAGAGCTGATAGAGCTTCGACGATTAAATGTTCTGTGATTTATGACAGTAGATGTAGTTATTATATATAATACCAACGATAATTATGATACATACAATTAAATGTCAAAAATTTGCTTCTGTCACAGTGAATAAGGTTAACAAGAATCTTCCGCCATTTGAAAGAAGCTAAACATACCTGCAAAGTCAAGCTTTATCAAAATAAAATATCTCTTTGGATACACCAAATTGGCTAACATCAGTATTTGGATGAGGTTGTGTCATCTGATTTAACGCATCTTTCATAAATTTTAGCTTAGAACGTTACCAAGTTTAATCCGTCACAAACACTGAGATGAATATTTCCATGGCAATTTACAGAATTTTAGGTTCTGATATTAGGTGTATATGTTATGGATTTTAATATTTTAATCCTTCTACTTTCAATCTTCCATAGAATGTTTAAGGATTTAATATTTCTTTTCAGGGAAAATGAAAACCTTCAAAATAAAATTTATATAAAAGACATCTGCAGAAAAAAGATTGATACATTTTTTTTCTAATGTTTAGGGCTTGTAGGGCGTGTAGATTTTCCCCAAAACTAAAGATTCAAAATTTCATATGCTTTTTCATATGTTTTCAGTGCTATTTCAATCTTCACCTGCTACTTATTTTTATCTACATTCATAAGCTGATTATTTTTATTTGAACTACAAAAATCGAGGTTTATGACGCGCGTTATTATTTCCACACATTTAATACCCCACTGCGTTTCTGCTTTAGTTGCAATACCGTATATTAAAAAACAGGAAATAGGAAAAAGGCGATATATGCTGTAACCATTGTCATAACAGTTACTGATAACAAATAAGGATATAGAAGAGGAGAGGATATTTAAGAGTGTAAAAGCTACGGGTAAATGTAAGCAAGTCGATGCTTTCGAAGACAACGAGTTCACCCGTGTATTTAAATTAAAGCTGAAACGAATTATAAATTTTTATCCGAAAAAATCTCCAGTTTTGGGAATCTCCCGAATTCTTTAAATAAGGAAGAAAAAACAGCTTTTACTTAAAAGATTTCATTTAAAGCAAAATTTGAAATATGTATTTTAAGAAACACACACTTAAAGAATACATTTTTTAAAAATACATCTATATTTATTCAGAAGTTACATATGGAATTTAGTAAACAGAGTTCGTAATTAGGAATGATTCTTGAGATTCATTTTCTCTGTTTTATTTTACTCAAAATATATGAACAACTTCTCAAATTTTTTATACCTTAGATAGTTTTAGAAAAGAAAAAGAATATTGTGTCGTGAGTTAACGTAATTAAACAGCGAAGTGGAATATTAAAAACTCTCTCCAAAATTTTCAAAGAGGGTGGCATTTGCCACCACGACTTTTATGTGGACTGCCACCACGAAGTGGTACTTGTTGATCCAAATTCACTGAAATGGCATTCTCTTTCATTAACCGTCAAGAAAATCTTTCCAGAGTTAAAACGTTAAAATTTTATAGGTTAGAATTTGAATCTTAATATTAAAATGGCGAAAAATCCAACAATGGTAAAAATATGCAGTGACAAAAATTGGCTAAGATTTGAGCTTTCGAATCTGGAATCGTTTTCGAGATTTGTGGGATTCGAGGCTTCAAATGTCCTATCTCTACTTTCTAGGTTTTTATTTTTTACTGCAATAATATTTTGAAGTATTTTTTGTACCGTACTTCTGTAGGGTTTTTTTCTAAATTTATATCAGAATCTTTTGGTTACTCAATGCATTTGGTGACCACGGTTGAAAATTTTCAAAATGCTACTCGACGTTGATCTTGCGCGATTAAAAGTGTACACTGCGCCAAAAAAAAAGAAAAGTTAGTTCTATATCTCCCTTTCTACTGGGCCGATTGACAAAATTCGACTTGCTTTTTACATGTCTCGAAAGAACAACTTAGGATATGTATTAGATTTATATAGCATTAGTCTAATATAGGCATTTTGACACAAAATCGGATATTTTCTGAAATGACACGCTAATGTTTATTCCATATTTCGATTTTGTTACTCAAATCATACCAAACTGCCAAATTTTGTAAAAATCGTCCCAGTAGTTTTTAAAAAATTAATTTCAAAATTAATTTCACAAAATTTTAGCTCCTCAATATTAATTGAATTTGGCATATTTTTATTAATCTCTCTTTTTTATTAAACTTATTTGACTCTTCCTTTCATATTTCGAAATTTAGGTTCACACCAAAAAAATTCGTCAATTTTTTATGATTTATTTTTAGAATTTCTATTTTGAAATGCTTTTTATAAATTTTTCGAAAAACAGTTTGAATTAAGCTATAAAAGTTTTACTATCCTCTTAAAGTAGATGCATTTCTAAATAATAATAAATATAAATAATCTAAATAATAAAATTTCCGATGATGCACGCTAATTTACATACTAGTGCGTTTAGAAATTTGGCATATTTGTTGAAAGCGCTAATAACATCAAATGTGGTTTAGGCACTTTGTTAAAATTACTTGAAATTAGGAACAATGTGACTTTTTCTTCTGCTCATGCACAGTGTAAAAAGGGAAAGGAAATAATTAGGTTACCATATATTAAGAAGTTCGCCAAGTGAATTATTCTTAACGCAAACCGAAAAAAACACGCCAAGATAAATTTTCAAATTCTTTCTTAAATTTCGCACCGAATTTTATTCAATATTTAGGCATAATTTGAGTCGTAGAATCGAAATATGAGAAAAATTGGCATGTCATTTCAGAAAAAGTCCGCTTTTGCCTCAATATATATGTGTTAGACCAATGTTATGTATAAATCTAATATATATTCTAAGTTGCGCTTTCGAGACATGAAAAACGCAATTTGAATTTCGTCAATCGGCCCAGTAGAACGGGAGATATAGAACTGCCTCCCCCCTTTTTCTTTCAGTGTACCTAGTCCTAAATAATTGTTGTACATACATTTTTCATGCCAGAAAAATAAAGAAGAAATTTCAGGGAGATAAAGGGTCTCAGAAGAGATAGTAGAATGGGTGATAGAGATTTCTGCTCCTTTGTAATTTAGTGTTATCATGTTAGGGTCTTTACAAATAACTTAAAACTAAAATCACTGATATATTAGTAGTTGTATCATATTTCTTCCACATGCTTGACGAGTTTGAATTATTACAATGTTAACAGGCAAATGCACTGTAAGTACAAACAGAAGTTTAAGATAGGAAAATATAAGGAAAGAAAAGCACACAGTATAATAACTTGCCGTTCATATAAAATGGCCAATGGTGGATTCTTCTGTCTTTCAAGTATTCGAAAGAGCTGCTTTGTGAGATATTTAATTCAGCAAACTGGTTTTTAAAAAGTGAATAGCAATATTATTAATTCCGCTACTTAGAACTTTATCGCTTAGAACAAGTAACTAACTTTATCGCTTATTTAGACAACTAAACAGTTTGCAAAGGAAGTTTTGCAATAGGACAAAAAAGACATTTATGCAAGATTTCCCATCTATGAAAGATAATTACGTTGTCTAAATCAATATTTCTGAAAAATATTTAACCTAGCAAGCATAAATTTATCGCAATTCATGTGCACTTCAAACAAGAATATCCTATTACAAATTTTAAAAAAAATCAAATATTAAAAAATCTGAATGGTTTCAGATTTTAATTACGTCCAAAGGGGCGTTTATTTACATACAGTGTCTCACAAAAGTGATTGGACACTTGTGCTTTACAAAAGAAGCTGTAGTAAAAAAATTAAAAAAACATGTAAAAATTTTTTGTGGGTGTGTTTCATACTTAAATTTAGTAACAATTATTATATAACATACATTTTCTCAAAATATTAAAATATTAATTTAATAAAAATACAATTGTTTAGAACGGAGCAAAAAATGGCTCACATAAGTGATGGGACACTTACTTTTCCACCAAATATTTATCCAAAAATTTTACTTTTTAAAAGGTTTTAATATTTTATTGGATTTCCTTTTACTTTTAAAAATGAATAAATCTTCTTGGGATCGATTCGAATAATTTTTTTGTGATTTCTGGAGTGATTTTACCCCATTCTTCTTGAAGCACCGATTTTAATTGTTGTTTTGAAGAAATGGTGTGTTTGCGAATTCTTGATTCCAATTCTTGCCAAATATTCTCTATGGGATTTAAGTCTGGAGATTGTGGTGGTGTTTTTATTATTTCAGGACAGTTATACAGCAGCCAGAGTCTAACGTTCAAAGCAGTGTGCTTGGGGTCATTGTCCTGGTAGAATTTAAAATCGTTATGAAGGTTCAATTTTCGTGCTGAAGATTTCAAATTTTTATTTAATATGCCAATATACTTGTACTGATCCATTATACTGTCAATAAAAACAAGATTACCAACTCCAGCGGACGACATACACCCCCATACCATAACTCCTCCTCCACCATGTTTTACTGTTGGCAGAATTCTGTTTGCGAAATTCTTCCCTGGGTTTTCTCCACACCAAGATTTCACCGTCAGAAACAAATATATTAAATTTACTCTCATCAGCAAATATAACTTCATTCCAGTAATCAAAATTCTTATTAATGTGGATTTTGCGAAAGCCAGTCTGAGTTTTCTATTCTTTTCACTTACGAAGAATTTTTTCCTGGATACCCTACCGTGATATCCGGTAGATCAAATTACTCTTCTAATAGTCTCAGGATTAACACGTACTCCATATAATGCTTGTAAATCAGCAGCAACTTTAGGAGCACTCATTCTTGGATTTTTTTTAATATTTCGAACGATAATTCGCTTTATTCCATTGGATAGCTTTGATAGTCGGCCAGGTCTTATTATTTATCCTGAATCATATGATTCTTTTTATATCGTTTAATGATACTGAAAACTGTTGAATGACTCAACTTAACTGTTTCAGCAGTTTCTATAATAGATTTTTCACGTTAAATATGCAAATTAATAACTAATTTTCGAATTTCAGGCAAAGTTTCTTTTCGTTTAGCATTCATGGCTGCACAGAGCTAAAAAACACACAAATTCCAAAACAAACTGGAAAGAAATAATGCAGACGATTTTATAAATTATTGCCAATTGCTTTTGAGTAAAAATAAAAACCCCAAAAAATATTTTTAGATGATTTTTGTTGCATAGTCTAATGGTGTCCCATCACTTATCTGAGCCATTTTTTGCTCCGTTCTAAACAATTGTATTTTTATTAAATTAATATTTTAATATTTTGAGAAAATGTATGTTATGTGATAATTATTACTAAATTTAAGTATGAAACATATCCACAAAAAATTTTTACATGTTTTTTTAATTAATTTTATTATGGTTTCCTTTTGTAAAGCACAAGTGTCCCATCACTTTTGTGAGACACTGTATTGTGTGTTACCTTTATTTATTAAATACCATGTTCTTCGCACTTAAACCATAAAATTAAGTTCAACAACAATATCGCAAAATAATTTTAAATTGAACATATCTTTAGAAATTTCGGTACACACTCTCACGCGCTGGAAATAAAAATGTTTTTCTGTACAACGTTGGTATTGCTGGCTTTGAAATCTTTGAGTTTGTTAATGAAAAAATCGTTAAAGTTTTAGAGAATATTGTTACGAATTTCACATTTATTTGGCTATTTAGAATTGTATTTAAATTTCCTTTATATTTTCTCGTGCAACGCAGACGATTTTTGAAAAGAAAGCTACCTCCAAGAAAAAAAAAAAAAAAAAAAAAAAAAAAGGCAGTAAATTGAAAAGTGAAATGACGCAAAATGCCAAACCGAAAGTAATAGTCCTTCGGGATTGAAATCCCTTTGGATTAAAAAGTGTAGAACATCATTAAAATGATAAAATGAAAACCAAATTATTGTGTACTAAGCACTTAGCGTATAGTCGTAATGACTTCTTTGATTTATAACCACACGGGTGAAAATTTTTAGTTGGGGGTACGATCCGACCTACGACGACTCGCTTTTACGATGACAAAAAACTAAGATTAAAAATTCTCTAATTTAAGTTAACCGCTTTCCATATACTTGCGCCACTAGATTTGTCAATGCGTAAACCACACGTAACCAGTGCACAGCGTGTCCTTTAAAACATCGCTGCGGCTGCAAATGCGCTGAGATAATTTTGATGATAATGTTTATTTTTTATTATTTGCTTACAGTTGGTTTGGTTTATGTGATTACGGCAAAGCCTCAAGGGCTATCTGCTGAAGGGGAGGGGTGCTTTCGTAGGGGACTTTCTGGTTCGTATACACGTTACACATGGAGAAAATCACGAAACTTCCCATGCAGCCAGCCCGTTCGAGGGCTTCGAATCTCGGATCGAACTACCTGTGTTCAATGACTTTACCGCTCGGTCGTTGGTTGGCCTTTGATTACTGCTGAAAGTTGTAGATTTAAAATGTCTTCAAAAAGGTGTGATACTGTTATTTTAAATCTTATTTGTGACTTTTGTATTTTAAGTCTTTTTATATTGAATTTTGGAAAAAAATATTGCATTGGGCAATATATGCAAGATACTGATATTTTAGATCCAAAATATTGAAGTTTTGATACATTGGAAATAAGTCTCAGAACAACACATTTGAAGGATTTGGGACAAGTTGCTGTAGCAGGAAATGCTAGAAGAATACATTGAGCATAAAATTTGGAAACTAATGCGGAAGAATTGGTTAATGGCATGTACCCTGCGAAAAAAGAAAAGGACAATTCTATTTCTCCCGTTCTACTGGGCCGATTGACGAAATTCAACTTGCCTTTTTCATGTATCGAAAGTGCGACTTAGACTATGTATTAGATTTATATATAGCTTGTTTGAAGTGACATGCCAACTTTTTTCCGTAATTCGATTCTGCGACTCAAATTATGCCAAAGTGCGAAGTTTTGTAAAAATCGCAGGTGTAATTTTTAAAAAATTAGCTTTCAAAATTTTAGCCCCTCAGTGTTAATTGAATTTGATATATCTTTATTAATATCTCTTTTTTAGTCCAAAAGGGCTTCGTCCCTGAAGGACTCTTGTTTTCGTTTTGCGTGGGAAACATTAAAAGTCTGTATCACTTTTCAAACTGTTGCCACAAAATATTGCAGCCCTGTATTATATTTAAAGAAATTAAATAATGAAGAATGTGCATAAATGTATGTATGTTTCTCGCATTGTGATAAAACGACGTACCTAAAGCCACCGAATTTTGAATGCCGTAATCCTACTGCGAATATAGGCATCTGGAAGCCCAAATTTGAAATTTGGAATTTGTTTTATTAACGATTTCATATTTTGTAAAACTTTAACGAATTTTTGATTAACAAACTCAATTATTTCAAAGCAGGCAATGGCAACGTTGTACAGAAAAAAAAAAAAACATTTTTATCTGCAGCGCGTGAGACTGTGTGTAGGAAATTCTAAAGAGGTGCTCAGTTTAAAATTATTTTGCGATATTGTTCTTTAACTGAATTTTATGGTTTAATTGCAAAGAACATGATATTCAATAAATAAAAGTAACATACAAAATGTTTAAAAAACGCCCCTTTGGACGTAATTTAAAATCTGAAACCTTTCAGATTTTTTTAAGATTTTTTATTATTAAACTTGCTTGATTATCTCTTCCAGAATTCGGAACTTAGACTTAATCCAAATATAATTCGTACATTTTTAATCCAAAGGGTCTATTGGCCCAGGAGGACCATTAATTTCGTTTTGGCATTTTACGTTGATTCATTACAAGTGTTGTTTTACTTTTCAAATTGTTGCCGCCAAATATTATCGCCCTGGCTATATTTAAAGAAATTAAGTAATGAAGAATCCACATAAATGTATATATGTTTCTCGCACTGTGATAAAACGACGGTACCCAGAGCCATCCAATTTTGAATAATGTAATCCTCCTGCAAATATGGGCATCTGGAAGCCCAAATTTTAAATTTGGAATTTGTTTTATTATCGATTTCATATTTTGTAAAACTTTAAAGAATTTTTGATTAACAAAGTCAAGGATTTCAAAGCGAGCAATGGCAACGTTGTACAGAAGAAACACTTTTATCTCCAGCGCACGAAACTGTGTATAAGAAATTCTAAAGATATTCTCATTTTAAAATTATATTGCGATATTGCTCTTGAACTGAATTTCATGGTTTAAGTGCGAAGAACATGATATTTCATAAATAAAGGTAGCACGGAAAATGTTAAAAAAGCGCCCCTTTGGACGTAATTTAAAATCTGAAACATTTCAGATTTTTTTTAACGATTTACTTTTAAAGTTTGTATTTTTAAATATTTTTTATAAATTTTCCGAAAGCAATTTGTATATTGTAAACCTGTAAAAACCTGTAAAATTTTTTCGGTCTTCTGAAAGTAGATGTATTTCTAAGTACAGAGTGGTAAAAAAATAGTGGTACCTGTCATCACTTGGAATAGTACATTTTACGTATAATCAGGGTTTAAACTCAGACGAGATTGGCTGAGCTGCTTCTTAATTTCTAAGTGGAATTGTAATTCCAGCCGGTGCCCCAAATAAGAGAAGGTCAAACATTTTTTTCTTTTATAGTTAACTATTTAAAATTAATTTAATGATTCATTCGATTTCTCTTTATCTCTTTACATTTCTCTTGATTTAAGTATAATTATTTTAATTTTTAGCTATTTTATTTATTTATTTTTTCTTTCGCTCCTCATAGTCTTCCATAGGGTTCCAGTCCTTCTAGTTTTAAAAATTAAGCTCTGATATTCAGTTTACAATTTATGTTGCTGTGTTCAAAGGGCTGATGGCAAAGGGCTTTCCGACCTCTGGACGTCAGATGCATCTTTACTTTCATTTCGAGCATGGAACTTATTATTTGTAAAATGAATTGAAGCGGATTTTACCGTCGACAGCTCTCTTGCAGATGAATGATTCATTGCTTAAGGCAAGCAATTAGTTACGATAACTGAAAAGTCAATTTATTCATAAATTCTAAAAAGTCTTTTGTAAGGATTTTACCGACGGTAGTTGAACCAAATGACTCATAACACCACCATTCAAATTTTTGAAATGTTTCCATTTCTTTAAAAGTTATCAAATACCTCTACAGGAATGTCTCCTTCAAAAATCATTCTAACTTCAGCGAAGTGAGTCGGACTGTGAAAATAGCTTGAAATAGCAGATTTGCGGCTATTATCTAGATAAAATAAATCTATATTTTCATGTACTTCATAAGCTAATAAATTACAGAACTCATAAAGTATGTCACGTTTACAGAAATATAAGTTACAAAACTAAAGTTGGGTTCGTTCGTAAACCGTCAGGTGATTTATCGCCCCGTTTCAGTCAGATGAGTATGATTCAGATGCAGGTTTAAATCAGGGATTCCCAACCCTTTGCTTTCTTGCATGGACCCCTTTTAAAAGAACAGTTTTCTTCATTGATGCCCTTATATTTTTTCTTTATAGTACACGGAATGCCACATAAACATAACACAAATAATTGAATACAATTAACTTAAAGATAACAGTTACAGAAGGAATATGAATTTGAAAGAAATGGCTCATTTTATTTATATTTCATTATTTTTAGCTTAAGGGGTGTCGGAACCCCCTATACCAACAATGTTAAATTAGCCATTTTCGATGTACCTTTTCCCAAAATCTGCTGTAAATACACTCTTGAAATTTTTTGTGTAATTAACGTACATCTATCTCATTATACTGAAAGGAGCTTTTGAAACATTTTCAATTTTAGACTAATTTATGGACTATTTTATTAGGCATAGTAAAATTTAGCACTTTCTCACGCAAAAAAATTTCGAAATTTTTTTATCTTGATTTATCACAAAAAGCTCATTTCAGTAAATATTGGAAAATATAATAAATAAGCCATAAAAAGTTTACGTACCTGGGAGCAGTAGTTGCTGAGAAAAGGTACATCGAGTATAAAAAAATCACGTTTAGAGAAAAACACGTTTATATGTAAAAATCCTCATTTATCAAAGCATTAGATCATAAAATAAAACTAGATTTTTTTAAAGTTCTAATTTTCATAGAGATTAAAGTATAGTATTTTTAGAAAGCTAAAAGTGTAGAGAATTTGAAAATGCAAAAATCCCAAATCAATATTTTTTGAAGATTTTAGGCTTCCAACACCCCTTAAAGGGGCAATAACCGTTAAGGGCTGTTTGTATTAAAATGACATTTTGCGTTGAATCACTTTTCAAATTATTGTCACCAAATATTACAGTCCTGTATTATATTAAAGAAATGAAATAATGAAAAATCTCTTGAATATAGGTATGTTACTCGCAATGCGAAAAAACGACGGTACCTAAAGCCATTTTTAATTTCGAATTTGTTTAATTATCTATTTCATATTTTTTTTAAACTTTAACGAATTTTTTATTAAAAAACTTAAGCATTTCAAAGCGAATAGTGGCAACACTATACTATACGAATAATATAAATACATTTTTATACCAACGCGCGAGATTGCCTGTCGGAAATTCTAAAGATACGCTGTTTTTAAATATTTTGTGATTTTGATGCTAAATCGAATTTTATGTTGCGAAAGCGTCACGAACGTGATATTTAATAAAACACATAAAGCGTTAATAATAAAAAGACAAAAAAATGTTTTATGAAGCCATCTTGGTAACAAAACTGAACGTTGATATGATGAACTGAAAAAAAAAAAAAAAAAAAAAAAAACCAAAAAAGAAAAAAGTTGTTGTTTTTTTTAAATGCTTAATGCTGCATCGAGAATTCTAAACGTATATTGCTACACTGTTTTTAAATAAGTGCGAAGAAAATGATGCTTAATAATGAAGCGAAAGAGGCAAAAAAAAGGGGTGTGTTAAATAGGAGTGAGGGTTAGTAGACTAGTAGACTGCAAGCTCAGCGAGAGAGTTAAAAAAAAAACTTTGAGGTTTAAAAAAAAACTTTAAAATCTGAAACATTTAAGTTTTTATTATCATTATTATTATTATCATTTTAACAAACAGAAACAAGTTTTCAAAAACAAAATCACAGATTCTAGTTTCACCAAACTTCGATTTTAAATAATATGATGCTTGCGATTGGTGTGTTATTACAATTGTTTCAATATTTGGCATAAAATTGCTAACTTAATTCTTAAACCGCCTCGTTCAAAAATATTCAAACCTCTTATTGTTTTTTGTAGTAAATTAAAAGCTTTGGCTAAAGCCTCTTTCCACTAGATAAGGAGAGGAAAAGCCATTAATGCTCTTTCAGTTACAACTTTTCATTTTGAAATATTTCTCTTAGATGACTTCTAAATTCCAAAACTTAACTTACCGCTGTGTTTTGAATAAAACTTAGGTTTAAAACAATATCCTTTAATGCAATCAACTCTTCTTGCATCATAATACCAAAAACAAATACACTCGTGCTAACCTCTCCCCCCTGTTTTTTTTTTTTTTTTTTTTTTTTTTTTTTTTTTTTTT
>KK115557.1:564382-585614 GCA_000611955.2 Stegodyphus mimosarum
AAATATCATAATAAATACCTTTATTTATTAAATATCATATCATATATAAAATGTTCTTCGCACTCATACCACAAAATTCAGTTCAACAGCAATATCGCAAAATAATTTTAAAATGAGGATATCTTTAGAATTTCCGATACACAGTTCCCCGCGCTTTAGATAAAAAGGTTTTACCCTCCCCCGTAGATTGTTGCCGTTGCTCGCTTTTAAATCGTTTGAATTTGTTCATCAAAAATTCGTTAAGATTTACAAAATATGAAAACAAATTCCAAATTCGGGCTTCCAGATGCACATATTCGGGTGGAAACGTATGTTATTCAAAATTTAATGGCTCTAGGAACCAGTGTTTTTATCACATTTGGAGAAATACACATACATTTATGCAGATTCTTCATTATTTAATTTCTTTAAATATAACAGAAGGCTGCAATATTTTGTGGCAACAGTTTGAAAAGTGATACAGACTTTTAACGTTTCCGACGCAAAATCGCAAAACGAAAACAATAGTCCTTCAGCGACAAAACTCTTTTGGACTAAAAATAAAAAGTTCAGAAATCTATTATAAAAGACCGAAAACTTCAAGAAAGAATTTATAAAAAAGTAAAATAAAGTAAATAAACAAATAAAAGGCAAGACATCTCTGCAAATAACTGCTATTTGCATACCTGATATTTTAACAATGCATATATATGTAACATTCATTAAAGTCGAATAAAACAGCTTTTAAAAAAAGATCTGTCATTAGAAGGTGGGAGAGGGGGAGGGAGAATTTCTTATCTCTTTCTGGCTATGCACACAGTTTCTTAGCCTTCATTTCTCATGATGGGTTTCCGTATGCAAGAACCAGTTTCGTATTATGTCATAGCCTGGAGGAAAATAATATTCCCGGCCGTTAATCGTTAAAAAATCTCGTTCTTCGACTAAAGACCATTCTAAAAATAGGAAAAAAGAAAAAGGGATGGTTCTTTTTTATTTTTCGGTAATCTGTTCCGTTAAACGCTCTCTTTTTTTTTTTTTTTTCCTCTCTTTCCCCTCCTTGTTCTCGTGCGAAATTTAAAGTGCATTTTTGTTCCCAATCCGGAAGTTCCTTACATCTAATTTATGATAATCAGTAGTTCGTTATTGGCTTTTATTGATCGACAACTTAGAAAAGACGCTTATTTCTGGAAGCCTGGTACATTCAGGATAAAATTGCGACAAATATCATTCTCTTTTCTGTTCCTAATTACCTTCTGCAAAATAGTTTCATTAAAGAGAAGAATAACCCTGAAAGGATTGCGCAGTTTTAGGGCTGAAATATCTTATCGGGTCAAATTTACGGACTTTTTCAAAATAGTTCCGAGCATAAACAGGAAGAATAAACAGGATATAATAGATGTCTACAATTTATTTTCGTAATAACGATAATTTTACATAAATAGCTTTATGCAGCATACATAAGCAGTAAAACTCAACTTATTCGAATCGATTACTTTTTCCATTTTCCCTCCCCTTTACTAGTTCAAATAAAATTAAGCTCTGTGTTTACATATTTATATATTTTACGTTGAGTTAAACAGCATAACACATAAAAAGATACCCCAGTGTACACATAATTATCATTTCATTTGTAGATATGCCATTCAAAAGCCACTTTATGTACTCATGATTGTCAGTAAAGCTCATACAGCAGCGATGTTCAAAATCCACGTTGTGATGTCGGACAAGAAATGAGTCTAATATGGGGTGTGGCCCCCTTTCATAACGAAGCATGTCACTCAGAATGATAGCATACTGGATAGGAATCAGATGAGGCGAGTCTGTGGCAGTCGATCTCACTCCTGCACAACACAGCTTTCAACTTCAGGATGGTTCTCAGAAGGGGATGGCGAGATGTAACTGCCCACCCAAGAGGTCCCAGACATGTTCCACAGGGGGAAGGCCAGGAGATCTGAATGACCAATCCATGCGGCGAATGTCCTCATTTTCCAGGTAAACGTCCATCAGCAGAGCCCTATGTGGACGAGTGTTGTCGTCCATTAACAGGAACCTAGAACCAACTGCGAACCAATAACATCGAACATAGGGCTCTACGATAGCAATCAAGCAGCCTTGTTGCACACATGCAGGAGTCCAACATAATGCCAACTCACCACTACTGTAATATATATACTACACCGCCACTACCGTAATGATATATGGCCACTACAGTGATACAATGTTTTCCTGATGAGAGATGGATGGTATCGTATTCCTAACTCTTTCCAGATAGAGATACACCGAAAATTGGAGGCAAGATTGAATCTGGACTCGTGTGTAAAAAGTACGGTGCTCCACTGAAGTCTGGTCCAAGACGCATATTGTCTGCACCATGCTGAACGCGCTGTCCTGTGCGTTACAGGGAGCAGGACACAAACAGAGGAGTCTTATGGCATACAGTCCTAACTCATGAAGTCTTCGGGCAACTGTAGACCGTGAAACTCGAGTTCCAGTGGTAGCATCCAGCTCACGTGAGAGCTGTGCAGCTGCAGCAGTCTTGTGTCGCAGCGCAGAATGTGCCAAATAACGATCCTCATTCGTCGTAGTGGATCTTGTTAACATCGATATGAATCCAGTGTCCTGAAACTATTTCTACAAACTGCAGGCGAAACTGGGCGTTAGACTGAACTCTGTAGCCACCTGCGCTTGTGAATTAGCATGTCTCCAATCCACCGACAATGCCTACCTCATTCCATCATCTATACGTTCTTGGCTATTCATCCTACCTGATACCTTATAAAAATTACTCAACTCTTACAAGAAACACGGCAAATGTCGTGAAAGAGTATTAGCCCACAATCGCCGAAAACACCTCGTGCATTTTTTTTCCGTTCTCAATATAACACCCGCAAACACCCACGTGTATGCTTACACATTAGACTGAATATTTGCATAATTCTTTCGCAGCATAATTAGTTACCTTTGGTTCAATGCCTCAGGTAAAAGTAGACATAATTTGCAAATTCTCTTAATTTTGTTGTACGCGAATGTGTATTATGTATGATTCGTGTATTATGTGATGTTTTAATACATAGGCATAGGAATGATGAAGCTGAGCAATCAGGTCACATCAGAATCCGGGTGTTGTCTTTGCGGAGTAGACAGCAACAAAATTGAAGACACAGAAGAATTTATATTTCCATACCATCATTCAATTCAAATGGCCGACCATTTTTCTTTTTGACGAAAACCTCCAATTTACATATCCAATAGTTAGTTAAATTAAATAATATTAAATTAAAGAATTCTGAGTCATAACTGATAGAAACAAAGGAGAGAAAGATAAACAAAGCAGCAGATCGTTTAGCAGCGATGGCCGGAAGCAGTCTGATTACAAATGGCGCGTACCTTGTTACTTATAGTGGCGGTTACATAACAGGCCAGAGTGTTCTCGAAAGAATTGGTTTAGGGGGAAGATCCTGAAATTGTGGAAAGTTAATTACAGGTTGACTGTTAGCAAAGCCATCGTATTTCTTATATTTTACATATATACACTCACTTCCAAAAGTTAAGCACGGAGGGGAAAATGCTGATTTCCGGAAGCTAATCAGAATTGAAGAGGATGCAATTCGCTGCAGAGGTAGATGGAAGTATGCAAATGTATTAACAGCCAATCGCCGAAGGAAATCTCAAAGCTTTCAGATTTTATATTACTCCTAAAGGGACATTTTTTCAATGCTTTGTATGTTACCTTTATTTATTAAATATAGTGTTCTTCGCACCAAATTCAATTCAACATCAGTATCATAGAATAGTTAAAAACAGTATAACTTTAGAATTTCCGATAGACAGTTTCGCTTGCTATGTACAAAAATGATTTTCTTCCCTTTCCGTGTTGCCATTTCTCACTTTGAAATCGTTGAGTTTGTTAATTAGAAATTCGTTAACATTTTACAAAATATGAACGAGATAATGAAACAAATTCGAAATTCAAAATTCGGGCTTCCAGGTGACCATGTTCGGGTGGAGGGAAACATGCATACATTTCTGCAGATTCTTCATTATGTAATTGCTTTAAATATAATACAGGGCGATAATATTTGGTGGCAGCAATCTGAAAAGTGAATCAGACTTTCATAGTGATTCAACGCAAAATGCCGTTTTGAAACTAATAGCCCTTCTGGGCTAATACCCATTTGGGCTAAAACAACAGAAAAATATATGCAAACACTTGATGCCGCATCGGGAATTCTAAACGTATACTGCCTTTAAAATTTGTAATTTTGATGTTGAATTGTGTATAGCGTAAGTACGATGAAAATCATGCTTAATAGTAAAGCTAAAAAGACAAAAAAAGGGGGGTTGTTAATGGGAATGAGTGCAACAGCAGACTTGTAGAGTGTGAGCTCAGCGAGAGCGTAAAAAACCTCAACAAACCTTTTTGGAACCACCGTTAAAATCTGAAACTTTCAGATTTTTTAAATTCAGGTCATAACGCAGGTGGCCAAAAAAAGTGAAAACATTCCAAAAATAACAATTGATTTAAGGTTGTTTTAGAAGTACAAGGTCTCTACGTTTTTTAGTTAAAATTCTGTTTTCTTTTGGCCAATCCCCCCCTCTCTTCTTCGAAAGGAAGAGCGAAAGTTTTGAAGGCATTATGTTTCACGGCATCGGAAATCGAATGTCGTAACAATCAAATAGCTTTCAGAGAAATCTTGCAGGAGGTGGAATAAAAAGAACAAAAAAAGAAAGAAATGGAAGAAAAGGGTGCAGACGTTGGAAAGTAATTTGCTTTTATTTCCTTTTTTTTTAATTTTTCTCCATAGATACGAAACAAACTATTAGCTAATTTTCTCCCTTTTTCCAAAATTTAAATTAAGGGAATCCGGATTGTCAAGGATTTTACAGATTCTTTTACGGTAGTAACATAACCAAAGGACTTAATTATTTAGTAATTAACATACCAATTCTTGGCATTTTTAATTAGTATGGATATCTGTTTAAGAGCAAATAAGCCAAATGCAGCATTGTAGAACAAATAAAATACAGAAGACGATACTTGACCAAGAAATTATCCTAAATTTTCAGGAGTCTGTACAATTTGCGAATTAATAAAAATAATTACATACGTTATAAAGCTCCAACCTGAATTCTCTCTCTTGACCTAATAAATATGACTCATAATCAGCCAGCCTAGGCGAATTACTTCCAATGAAGATACACTGCCAAAAAAAAATCTGATGTATACACCACATGACTTCTTTGTACGGAATATTAAATTATACGCATTTTGCCTTTCTTTTAAGCTTATTGGATTGAATTAAATCTACTTCATCGATGGCGCATAAACCATAATAGAATAAACACACTCTTTAAAATTCACTATATTTATTTATCACATCGACACTGTGGCGCTAGCTTCACTTAACAGCGTTACATCTCATTCATTTTATAACTCATCAGAATGCACAAAAATTATGTATATCATCTGGAGAATTACCTAATCCTTGCCACGTGTTCTATTCAAATACTATAATAAATCTAAAACTATGTGTAAAAGAAATTAAACAAACAAACAAAAAAAAAAGTAAAGAAACAGTTTTTCACAGACGATGCAGTAATTCTCATTCAATTAATTCAGTTCTCAGCTCGCGACAAGACAAAAATACATAAAAGCTCAAAATACGTATATTAAAAATTACGAAGTAAATCTTAAACACTTATTTCCTCGAATAAATTCCAGAATGTATTAAGCATGATTTAATTCGCAATAACAAAAGAAGGCGTTATCTTTGTTGTTGCGAAGCTTAGTTTCTCTAGATTGGCAACAAATCCAATACTTTCCTAAGTTTCAAGCATAAACAAATATGCCCGCCATGCGAAAAATGATTAGGCTTATCCTCACTTAAACAACTTTTAAATTGTTGATAATCCTACAAATCTTGCATTCAGATTTACTAAAGGCATAAAAACCTTAACCGGAAGATAAGAACAACATAATTCAATCATTTTTAAAGCAAAAAATGCATAGTTTACTAACATATAAGAATAAAAAACTGAGCTCACTGAGCCCAGTAACAGAGTGGATATATATGTACAAAAATTTATATACGTTTGGTGCGGCTGATTGCAATTAAAATAGGAGGTGCACATCTACATGTTATAGCAGTCCTAGATACAAAATTTCAACGTTTTGAGCTACTCCACAACAAAATAAATCAGTTTCTATGCGTTCAATGTCTTTTTACCGAGTGAGACCAAAAGTAAGCTTTCAGTTTTGTGCACCGAAAAATCTTCTTTCCCGTAGGCCGAATTGCTTGTTGTTTCTTAGAAACTGGAAAAGGATCTTTTTTAATTGTTTTATCTGTATTTGCTGTTTTAAGTTTTTCTATATCTTTCAGTTTTTGATATAGATATTTTGAGATTTTATGCATTTTTGCTTTGTGTGAGAACTGAATTAATATAATGAGAAATACATTTCTAATGAAATTCGAGGAAATAAGTTTAAATGAAAGGCAGGAAAAAATGAGTATAATTTAATATTCCGTATAAGGAAGTCATATCAGATTTTTTTAACTGTATTTGGTGTTTTATATTTTAACTGTATTTGTTTTTTTTAAATGTATTTGATGTTGTTTATAATTGTATTCGTTGTTTTAGCTTTACAATTTTTAATGATCGTTTGGGTTTTTATGTATTTTTGCCTTTCTGCGAAGTGATAATTGAATTAATTGAATGAGAAATAGATCTCTAATGAAATTTGAGGAAATAAGTTTAAATGATATGCAGCTAAAAAAAAAAGCATATAATTTAATGAGTCCTACAAGGAAGTTATTTGCTGTGAACATCAGTGTTTTTTTATTTTGTTTTATTATAGTGGTCGAGTGTGTTATGAGGTATTTTTATTTCAAAATTTTATTTGTATTTATTAAGTAGGCAATAAGTTCTTATTAACTTAAAAATGCGGATATTCTTTATTCATCCCCCCTGCTAAAATAAACTGAAATTGACTTTATTTACATAGTTTCCTAAACTGTAATTTTAACTCCAAGCCTGTAAAAAGTTTCAAAATCATTTTCACATAAAGAGTTAAAAAAAAAAAACTTTGGGAGTGATATTAAGAAAACTGATCTAAACTCTTCATCATTGGTTTGTCGACATGGTTGAAGGAGTAAACTAATTTGCTACGCTAGAGCATAATTACCTGTAGTCTAATCATACAGTTTCATTTTTTCAAATCAGATAAAAATAAAATACAAGCACCTTAAGAGCCCAATTTCCTTTATAAGGTCAGTGTTTACAAAGTAGAGTACAACAGCTTCTACAAAAATAACTCCAAAATGACATTCATTCTCTTTGGCTTAATACTCTTCCTAATCCAATATAACAAAATCAAAATAAAAAGTTTTTGAGTGTGATCTTCTCACATCGCTTTCATGAATTTAATGTTGTTAAACCTAGTAATTCAAAAGCGTGTGAGTGTGTACAAATGGCCTTGAATTAATGTACTTTCAGCTACTAAAAATGTTCATGACTTATGACAACGGCTATTGTTCTAGATGAAAATAAAAATAAAAACCAGTTTTGAATGAGTTGATAAAAAATTATTAAAACTCCTGCCTAGTACACAGAGACCTAGAAATGAAAGGAGAAAAAAGGTTCTGTTTCATCAACATCTCCTGAATTATGTGAATTTCTGAACTACTTTTTTAGATGCAATCTATTGTTTTTCCTTCTTTTTTGTTATTACCCATTACGCCCAGCTATTGTTCTCTGTGAAGCGAAACCACGAGAGGAGAATACAGATGATTTTGGACAGTACCATTGAAAAAGGAAAATTAAACGAAATTTCAACAGCGATCGTTGACATCGGACACTATTATATACATCTATCAAAGAACTTATAGCCATTAACTCAACAATTCTGCAGCTTAAGAATGGGAGAGGCGTTATTTCAAACTCTTTTACAGAACATGACGGATCAAAATCAGAGAATTTTGAAATGTTTCAGAACTCGAAGCACATGTTTGATGCATTTGTAACTGTCAAAAGTTAGAGAATGAAGTACAGAGTGCGCTTTAGATGCATAGATAGCATTCAGCGTTTGATTTCACGAAAACAAACCAGAAAAAGCAAGGTAATGAAATTATATTTTCCGTGAACTGTACATTTTAGCGAATTAAATTTAGTAAATTTTATCGAATTAAATTTGAACCGCTAGAATTTCTTTAATTACCGATTAAGGACTCTGAATAGCGTTAATTATACCCCAGCTTTGCTTATCTTTTTGAAAATGTTTTATATCATTTAATTTTCATGGCTCGATGCTTGTCATGCTTTACAGTTATAAGGCATTTTCTCCTTCCTTTCTGCATGCATTCGTGGTGTAACGGTAACAGGCTCGGCGCGTATACGAGAGGTCCAGGTTCGAGTCCTCGCGAGGACACTGCTCATTTTTCATGTCTTCTATTTCAAAACAACGTAATGACGCTGCAGTGGCGCCCGAACGAAAAAAGGCGATGGATGATAATTTTGTTGTTGTTGTAGCTGACATGTCTGACCTATAGCACACGTGTCTGACCTATAGTCAGCCCACCCCCCTCCCCGAAATTCCTTGCGGCAAGGAGCGCAAGATACGCCTGTCGTTGGCAACAGGTCACAGTGCGAGTTAGCTCAATTTCCTCCGCAATTTTGATGGAGAGCAACTCGTGGGGAAGGTCTCCCACCCCTCTTCACCTACCACAAATCTCTCGAGAGGACTTTCGGCTCGCCTCATATTTAGGTCACCCATGCCGCACGGAAACTGTACATTTACAAACATCCATGCCTTCTCCGGGATTCGAAACCGTGTCCTTCGGCACGGCAGTCAGCGAAGCTAACCTCTATACCGCTTTGGCGATATGATAATTCTTTACCACCAGGATGTGGCGATCCGCAACCGCCCTTTATAAAGGGGGAATATATAAGGCATTTTCTCCTTCCCTTCTGCATGCCTTCTTAGTATAACGGTAGCACACTCGGCTCGTATTCGAGAGATCCATGTTAGAATCCCGATGAGAGCATTTCTAATTTTTCTCGTCTGCTGCTTCAAAATAGCCTAATAACTCTGCACTATAATAAAACAAACAAAACTAATTTCAGCTTTACCCTTAAACCTCATCAGACACATAATGTAACGTACAGATGTGCTTGTTTATATTTTTTACTGCTTTAAAAGGTGAAAAAAAAGTTGATCATTTAATTTAGAAAATTTAGAAAGATCAAGCAATTGTTGCATTATTCTTGTTTTCGTAACTAATTACCATTTTTATATTCGCAATTAATTCTTTCCAAGAAAATGAAGCAAGAATAAAATAAAAAATACATTTGATATGCTGTGTAGATTAAATTTTCAAATCAGACAAATTCGAACAATTGATAAAATAATTTTTATGAATTGCAAAATTCGTCCTTTTATTTGGCCTTAATTTCTGTAACACAAAGTTCTGTTCATTTCAAGGAATGAGATTAAAATTTATTATAAATATTTTATAATCTCTTAAAATCCTTTCAGGAATGCAATCAGAAAAATAATGAACGGGTTTCTCATTGATTTTATGTTATTATAAATTCTGTCAACTAAGATTTCAGATAAAGGATAGTTTACGATATGTGAAATATACTATGATAGAAAACTTAATGCCTATAATCTTTTGCTGTCCTAGTTTTAAGCCTGTAAAATCATTATTCATACTACCTTACTGGCCTTTTATATGCAGCGAACTTGATTAATTAGTTATTAATAAAGTATTATTCATTTTATAAGCTTCTCTTAAAAATTATTATTTGAAATATTCTAATTTTTGAATAAATTAAAAAAATTATTATTATTTGAAAATTACTATTTGAATTAATTAAAAAAAATTATTGCCCGAAGAGGAAATTTGCTCAGAATGGGTATTAATTTCGTTTCGGCATTTTGGGTCATCCACCATAAAACGCCGTTGCATTTTTCAAATTGTTGCCACCAAATACTATTATAACCCTGCATTATGTTTAAAAATTAAAATAATGAAGAATCTGCATGAATGTATGTATGTTTCTCTCATTGCGAAAAAACAATGGTACTGGAATTTGAATTTATTTTATTATCTATTTCATATTTTGTAAAATGTTAACTAATTTTTGATTAACAAACTCAACGATTTCAAAGCAAACAATGGCAACACTGTATGAAAAAGGAAACATTTTTATCTGAAGCGCGTGATACTGCGTATCGGAAATTCTAAAGATATGCTCTTTTTAAATATTTTGTGGTACTGCTGTTGAATGAATTTTATGTTAAATGAATTTTTATGAAGTGCGTAGAACAGGATATGTAATAAATAAAGGTAATATACAAACTTTTAAAAAACGCCCTTTTGGGTGTAATATAAAATCTGAAATCTTACAGATTTATATTTTTTAATATTCACTTGCCAATTTTGTTGAATTTAATTTAGCTATTTTTCTGCCGAAAATTCTATGCTCCCAGTATTATTTGGTTTGGTATATTTGATTGCGGCAAAATATACGAAGGTTATCTGCATAAGGCAAAGGATGCCTTCGTGGAGGATTTTCTAAGGGAAACTGACTCGTATACATTTTACATATGGGAAAAAATGACGAAGATGCCCATGCAGACATTTCGTTCGCTTGGAATCGAACTAATCAGGTAAGTTTAAAAGTTCTACCTGTTTTTGGGTGTGCAAATTTGCAATGGAATTGACGTCACACATGACACTGTAATGACGAAATCGTCGGCCAATCAAACGTATGGATACTTCACATATAAATGCATCGTGTCTCGTATAATTAATTATCTAAAAAAAAAATTCAGAAAGTGTAACATGGAAAGCAAGAAGGAGCATTTAAGACACTATTTCCTATACGAGTTCGATAAAAAGAGCACGGCGGCCGCAGCATGTCGCAATATTTGTCAAGTTCATGGGGAGGACGCGGTAGACAAAAGCACATGTCGTCAATTTAGGGAAGGAGACAGAAGCTGCCAAGATCAGGCTAGGAGTGGACGGACATCACACATTGGAGAAGACTATATCGACCAAGCCATAAGGAACAACCCGAACCGAACCGAGCAAGAATTAGCGGAGACCTTCAACGTATAACGGACAACGATCGAGAGGCGGCTGGTTAAGTTGCGTTGTACAAGAAGGTTGGATCGTTGGGTTCCACATAACCTGACAGCTAATCAACGGGATGGCAGAATCACCACCTGTGTTTCTTTGCTTTCCCGTACAAAACGACCCATTGTTCACACGAAATGTGACAGGAGATGAAAAGTGGGTTATGTACCATAACATAAAGCGTTGTAGGAGTGTGTGTCGCTCTTCTGATCCGCCTGCTTCGACTTCGAAAGCCGAACGTCATCCCAAGAAGGTGTTATTGAGTGTGTGGTGGGATGTGCAGAGAATAATTCACTGGGAGGTCCTGCCACTTAAACTAACCATCGCTGCTGCCTTCTACTGTCTACAGTTAAACAGGTTGCATTCAAATTTGGCAGCAAAGCGGCCAGGTCTCATCAATCGTCGCGGTGTTATCCATCATCACGATAATGCCAGACCACATGCTGCTATTGTCACTTGCCAAAAGTTACACGGCTTCGGTTGGGAGGTTTTACCCCATCCTCCCTTCAGGTATACCCAGATATATCCGGGGAGGAAGCCAGTTGAGCGTTTAACCTCCTGACTTGACACCAACTGACTGTCACCTATTTCGTGCGTTGAGCAATGCCTTCAGTCAGAAGATCTTTGATGATCATGATGCCATGGAAACTGCCATCCAAGACTCTTTTGACTCGAAAATTTTACTTCCGTGGGATTCATCTCCTACCAGAAAAACGGGAAGAGGTCATAGATAACAATGGGGATTATGCACAATAATAGGTATTGTTCATTTGGCGTTTATTTGCTCTTCTGTATGGGTACTGAAAACGGGTAGAACTTTTGTATTTCCCAGCAGTGTTCAGCGATTTTAGCGCTCGGTTTTATTAGAATGAAAGAAATTAAAGAAGTATAATGATCTTGTTTTAATTAGTTCACAAACAATGAAATAAATTTATTATTTGATTAACAATGAACTAAAATTATTACTATTATTATTTACCTGAATTTTTACTTTTTACCAGGGAAAAATCGATCTCAGTGTCATTTTCTGAAAAATCTCTGTCTGGCTTAGAAATATGTAGCTATATCTAGCACAAAAATGGGCGTAATTAAGTTGTGCTGTTGGTATTTATAATGCGTTCCCGCCGAAAAAAAATTGTATTAAATATAATCCTCAAAATTAGTATACTAACAGCAAAAATTGTACACCTCCTTTTATTATGGTATTATTGACACATATTGAATATAAATATCGTAAGTACCCGACAGTGAATATTACGGTTAGTTAGCTAGGTTAGGTTAGGTTATTTATTACGGTTAAATATTTAACAGCTATCTATCTTATGAGGAAACCATTCTTGAAGAATTTGACTGGAATATCCCATGCCACTACTGTCATTGGGAAAGAACGTAGAAAGAACTACCAGTATTCTGGGGGTCTCTTACCCACTTGAATGATAGTGTATTTTCTACAGAATTATTTATGTTTACTCTTACTGGACTAAGAGACTATCAACATTTAGATGGATAAGGCTTTCGACGCTGCCAGATTCTAGATTTATGCATACCGTTAGAGACAATAAAGAACTGTAGTCTAAGAGTAGGTACTGTAATTGGACTTTTATAAAATTATAATAATTTATATGCATTTAACCGCTTGTTTTTATTTTCATTTGAAAAAAAAAATTGATGTGTACACCACATGACTTTCTTGTATGGAATATTAAATAGCACGCATTTTTCCTGTATTTCGTTTGAACTCATTTCCTCCAATTTCATTAGAAATATATTTCTCATTCAATTAATTCAGTTCTCACTCCGCGACAAGGCAAAAATACGAAAAACTCAAAATATCTATATTAAAAATTGAAAGATATAGAAAAACATAAAACACCAAATACAGTTAAAAGGATTTAAAAAAAAATTACAATAACAGTTTTCTACTTAAAAAAAAAAAAATCGACCGGCGGGCAAGAAGGCAGAGTTTTCGGTGCACAAAACTGAATGTTTACTTTTGGTCTCACTCGGCAAAAAGACATTGAAGGCGTAAAAACTGAATTTGTTGTGGACGCTATGCTGAGTCAAAGTATGAGATAATTTAATAACTTGAATGATTATTACACAAAAGATTAAGCATGATTTAATTCGCAATAATAAAAGAAGACTTTAATGTTCGTTGATGCGAAGCTTAGTTCCTCTAGATTGGTAACAAATCCACTATTCTGCTAAGTTTCAAATGTAAACAAATATGGTTCTTTTCGTAAACATAATTAGGCTTAGCAGCACTTAAACAACTTTTAAACTGTTGATAATTCTACAGCTATTACGTGAAGTTAGCTAAGAAATAAAAATCTTAACCGGAAGATAAGAACAACATAATTCAATCATTTTTAAAGGGGAAAAATGCACAATTTAACAACATATAAGAATAAAAAAACTGAGCTCAATGAGCCGAGTAACAGAGTGTATATATATGTACATACATTTATATACTTTCGGTGCGGCCGATTGCAACTAAAATAGGAGGTACACATCTACATATTATAGCAGTGTTATATTAAAAATTTCAACGTTCTGAGGATACTCGTTTTTGAGTTATGCGAGACACATACATACGCACACACGTACGTACAGACGATAGGAAAAAATCTCTTCTCAATCCATTTTAAATAAGTTTCATAATTCATTTGGATAAAAAAGAGTCCTTTATTCTGTCCTTACGTACAGGTGTCACGCAAAAACATCTTTAAACTGCATTCGATAGCGGATCAAAATGGATATTTTCGTTGAAATATGATACCCGAAATTTTTCGCGATTACGGTACTTCCTTTTTACTTCGGACGAGGAAGTAAAAAGCGTTTCTTCTTTCTGTTGTTTAAAATATTTTTGCAAATTAAAGTATTCAGCTGTATTCAGAATTTGTGTAGGAACTGTGCAAAATAAAATAGTTTTAAGAAAGAATGTTTTAAAGGAAATAGTTACTGTACTGCATATTTAATTTTTTAAATAATCAAAATTAACAAAAACATGAACTATGTTATTCATATTTTTATATCATATTCATCAGCAATAATTTTTATAAGATTTAAAATATAAATATTATGTTCATTTTAACGCATATTTAATTTTTTACTTTAATTGTACTCAATCCAATAATTATAAGAATAAGGATAAAAAGAAGAATTCTTTGAAAGAGTTTATGCCTGGTGAAACTGTATATTTTAATACAGATAATTACGAAATTATAAGTACATGTTTTAATCACTTTTATAGTTTAAAGCTCATTAATTATAAAAAAACAAATAATAAATATATAGGGAAAAGTATTGTTCTGAAATCGGCAGATTTGTTGATTAAATTGGGGGAAAAAAAGAAGAAGAAAAGAATAATATATTTAAAGGAAAGGAAAGCGATTTGTAACTGATTTTGTTTGCATGAAGGAGGAAGGTAATTAATTATTTTCTGTATTCCTTGAACTGCATATTTTACGGAAAAAAATTAAATAATAACAAGTTTTAATTTTCTAATAAGGGTTTCATATTTACAAATAAGATAACTTAAACATGAATCATAAAAGTATTTTCAAATTTAAAGTCTTGTGTCGTAGAATATAACCTAGAATTTTTCCTCAATAAACATAGCAAGCTTCAGTAATTATGATACACTGAAGCGATTCATGTACACTGCGGGGAAAAAGGGGGAAGCAGTTCCCTATTATCTCCCTTTCTATGGGCCGATTGGCGAAATACAACTTGCATTTTTTATGTCTCGAAAGCGCGACTTAAGATATGTATTAGATTTATACATAGCATTGTTCTAACATAGAGATTTTGACACAAAATCGGATATTTTCTGAAATAGCATGCAAATTTCAGATATTTTGATTCCACGCTCAAATTATGCCAAACTGCCAAGATTTGCAAGAATCGCAAGAGTAGTTTTTAAAAAATAAGCTCTCAAAATTTTATCTCCTCCAATGTTAATTGAATTTGGTATATATTTAGTAATCTCTCCTTTTTTTATTAAACCTATTTGTTGCATCCTTTCACATTTCGAAATTTAGGTTCATTCCAAATAAAATTCGCCCATTTTTTATGATTTATTTTTAAAATTTGTATTTTTAAATGATTTTATAATTGTTTCCAAAACATTTTTGAATTGTAACATATAAAAATTCTAGCATCATCTTACAAAAGATGTATTTCCAACCATACTGCAAAAAATTAGAGTTTTTGATACAAAATTTCCGAAGATAAACGTGAATTTATACATTGGCGCGTTTTGAAATTTGGCATATTTGTTGAAAGCGATAATAACATCAAATATGGTTTAGGCACTTTGTTAAAAATTATTTGAAAGGAGGGAGGATGTGACTTTCTTCCGCTCATGCACGATGTAAAAACAGGTTGTCATATGTTAAGAAGTTCGCCAACTGAATTTTTCTTAGCGCAAACTGAAACAAATGCGCCAAGATAAGATTTTGAATTTCTCCTTAATTTCGCACCAAATTTCACAATATTTAATAGTTAGGTATAATTTGAGTCGTAAAACCGAAATGTGAAAAAAAATTGTCATGTCATTTCAGAAAAGTGTCAGAATATCTATATTATAACAATGCTATATAAAAATCTAATACTTATCCTAAATCGCGCTTTCGAGACATGAAAAACGCGACTTGAATTTCGTGAATCGGCTCAATAGAACGAGAGATTCTGAACTATATCTTTTTAGTCCAAAGGGGCTTTGTCCATGAAGGACTATTGTTTTCGTTTTGCGATTTTTAGTCGAATCTCTCTGAATATCCGTTTCACTTTTCAAATTCTTGCCACCAGATATTATCTCCCGGTATTAGATTTGAAGAAATTAAATAATGAACAATCTGCATAAATGTATGTATGTTTCTCGCATTGTGATCAAACAACGGTACCTAGAGCCATCCAATTTTGAATGACGTAATCCTACGGCGAATATTTGCATCTGGAAGCCCAAATTTGAAATTTCGAATTTGGTTTACTATCGATTTCATATTTTGTAAACCATTAACGAATTTTTGATTAACAAACTCAAGGATTTCAAAGCGAGCAATGACAAACGTTGCACAGAAATTTTTAGTCCAAAGGGATTTAGTCCCGAAGGACTATTACTTTCGTTTTGCGATTTTGCGTTGAATCACTCTGAATGCCCGTTTCACTTTTCAAATTGTTGCCACTAAATGTTATCGCTCTGCATTAAATTTTAAAAAATGAAAAATCTGCATAAATGTATGCATGTTTCTCGCATTGTGATAAAACCTAGAGCCATCGAATTTTGAATGACGTAATCCTACTGCGAATATGGGCATCTGGAAGCCCTAATTTTGAATTTGAAATTTGCTTTATTATCGATTTTATGTTTTGTAACATTCCAACGAATTTCTGATTAACAAACTAAATGATTTCAAAGCGAGCAATGGCAACACTGTACGGAAAAAAAAAAACATTTTTATCTCCAGCGCACGAGACTTACGGAAATTCTAAAGATATGTTCATTTTAAAATGATTTTGCGATATTGATTTTGAACTGAATTTTATGGTTTGAGTACGTAGTACATGATATTTAATAAAAAAAGGTAGCACACGAAACGTTAAAAAAACGCGCCTTTGGACGTAATTTAAAATCTGAAATCTTTCAGATTTTTTTTTTTTTTTCTATTTTGATTTTTTTTATTTTAAAAATTTTCCTTTGTTGAAATAAGTAGAAACTGACTTAAAAAAAATTTATTAGTCCAAAGGGACTTTGTTCCTGAGGGACTATTGTTTTCGTTTTGGCATTTTGCGTTGATTCACTATAAATGTCCGATTCACTTTTCAAATTGTTGCCACCAAACATTATAGGCCTGTATTATATTTAAAGAAATTAAATAATGAAGAATCTGTATAACTGTATGTATCTTTCACACACTGTGATAAATCTAGAGCAATCCAATTTTGAAAAACGTACGTTTACAACCGAATATGGGCATTTGGGAGGCCAAATTTGGAATCTCAAGTTTGTTTTATTATCTATTTCATATTTTGTAAACCTTTAACGAATTTTTGATGAACAAACTCAACGATTTAAATGCGAGAAAAAGACTCTACGGGAAAAAAAAATTATCTCCAGCGCGCGAGATCGTGTAAAGGAAATTCTAAAGATATGCTCATTTTAAAATTATTTTGCGATATTGCTTTTGAACTGAATTTTATGGTTTAAGTGCGAAGAATACGGTATTTAATAAATAAAGGTAACACACAAAATGTTAAAAGAAAACTCCCCTTTGGACGTAATTTAAAACCTGAAACCTTTCAATCTTTTTTTATGATCACAAGATATAAACTGTACTTGTATTTTATTTGACGTTTAGAGGATTTGCATTTTTATTTTAACTCATATGATTCTAATAGCCCAGAAACTTAAGTCGTCAATATCTGAATGCCTTTTTTACAGCCGATAAGAAATATTACCCTTTTAAAAATTAGATTATTTTTAACAGCAGGCAGATGATTATTTATCCTTTCAGCCTTGTATAACTTCATAAGAAAGAATTTCAGCAACCCTTCCAAAAAAAGAAAAAAGATGGGCTTCAACAGAAAGCTGTACGCTGCTTGCTATGACATTAATGCAATAAAATAATTAATAATCCTAATTTGCTTAAAACTTTTCCAAGTAATAAATCTCCACCACAAGATCAATCATGAATTTTGGAGTAATGGGCACCCTGCCCCCGAGTCGTGGGAAAGCCGAAAGAGGTTGGAATGTTGTTTTTAACGCGCTCACCTGCTCTCACCTAACCCGGTTCTAACCTTGCACACCATCTTTGGAATGCTAAGGCGTGGAAAATTCCGGATACCCTTCCAAGACAGCTACTGCTTTGCATGGAAGTATTCCATTTCTTCTCCTCCGAATGATTATCCCCTTTCAAATATATAACTTAATTAATGTTTTGCATATAAATTCCTAATAATCGCTATGCTTTTTCACTAAGATTTGTTCTTTTATTTTCTCTTTTTTTAGTCCAAAGGAACCCTGAAGGACTATTGTCCCTGAAGGACTATTGTTTTCGTTTTGCGATTTTGCGTCGGAAACATTAAAAGTCTGTATCACTTTTCAAACTGTTGCCACAAAATATTGCAGCCCTGTATTATATTTAAAGAAATTAAATAATGAAGAGTGTGCATAAATGTACGTATGTTTCTCGCATTGTGATAAAACGACGGTACCTAAAGCCATCGAATTTTGAATGCCGTCATCCTGCTGCGAATATAGGCATCTGGAAGCCCAAATTTGAAATTTGGAATTTGTTTTATTAACGATTTCATATTTTGTAAAACTTTAACGAATTTTTGATTAACAAACTCAAGGATTTCAAAGCGGGCCATGGCAACGTTGTACAGAAAAAAATATTTTTATCTGCAGCGCGTGAGATTGTGTGTAGGAAATTCTAAAGATATGCTCAGTTTAAAATTATTTTGCGATATTGTTCTTTAACTGAATTTTATGGTTTAAATGCGAAGAACATGATATTCAATAAATAAAAGTAACGTACAAAATGTTTAAAAAACGCCCCTTTGGACGTAATTTAAAATCTGAAACCTTTCAGATTTTTTTAAAAAATTTTATTATTATTTCAGTTCCATTTTTCAAAGCGTAATATCCAAAAGTGTCTCAAGTAACATTTTCAATAAATAGCGTGATAATTTTTTTATTAACAATCACTAACATTAGCAATCGATATAATAATTATATAGTCCATTACAATTGTGTTTATGCAATGGATTTATTTCATGATGATACTGTACAATGACGTTTACCTGGTGGATCGGAGTTTCTAATAGCTTTTTTTAACATTTTCAGTGACTAGATTCAGAAATGTTTTCTGTTAAAGCAGTATTTGCAACCAATTTAATAAATACATAGTTAGGTAAAAAAATCAAATCATAGTTTGAAACATAAGGCTTAGTATAAAGTTATCTCTTAAAAACTGAAGGAGTAATTTTTATAATCATTTTCTCATCATCTCATCAACGATTAATGTCTCAAGCGTGGGAAATCCTAGAACAATTCAGAGTGGATAATCCTGACGACACTGGTTACTAATGACCTTCTGCAGAAACGACGCGTATCGTACTCTTTATTGTTAATAAAATTACTTCAAGTTTTTTTTGTGTGTTTTTTATTGTAGTGTACTTTTTATTGAAACTTAAATATAAAAATTTATAAATTTGTTAGTTAAATAAAAAACAAAACAAAACAAGTAAAAGAATAAAAAATAAAATATCAATTTAATCTGTTCAGTTCCTAAGAAGACTTCATCTTTATAGCAGTTAAGAGGAAAAAGTGGGGGACAGTGGGGAAAAGTGGGAAAAAAGGGGGACAGTTTTTCCTTTTTTTTTTTTTTTTTTTTTTTTTTTAATTTATAAATTTGTTAGTTAAATAAAAAACAAAACAAAACAAGTAAAAGAATAAAAAATAAAATATCAATTTAATCTGTTCAGTTCCTAAGAAGACTTCATCTTTATAGCAGTTAAGAGGAAAAAGTGGGGGACAGTGGGGAAAAGTGGGAAAAAAGGGGGACAGTTTTTCCTTTTTTTTTTTTTTTTTTTTTTTTTTTAGTTTTTGTTATATGATTCATTTAATTATTACTTTTATGTTTTACTGAAAATTTGATATCTTAAATTCTCTTACATTTATACATTACGCCGGCATACATGTTAATATAAATTTTAAAAAAATTGTGCAAAATAATAAAAATAGGTTAAATAAATAGTCGTTTACCAAATAATTTAAATTTTAATCTATTGTTCGCCAACCACTGATAAAGAGCCATGAATAGAATGAATAAAAAAATAAAAATAAAAATAAGTTCAAAAAGAAAGAAACGAATTGTAATTTAAGGGAAGACGTATTGTATTATAAAATGTGATTATTATTGTCATCTTATTTAAAATAAAACGCTAAACGCAGTTTTAAAGAAAATAGAATAGCTAGGAATGAACAAAGTTAAATAAAACTTGGAAGTATTAAAAAAAAAAAAAACTGGAAACAGAAAACTTTCTGATTTTATATTAGGCCCAAAGAAGCAATTTTAAAGGTTTGTGAGTTACCTTTATTTATTAAATATCACTTCTCCGCACTTGAACCACATAAAATTAAATTCAAAAGTAGTATCATAAAATATTTAAAAACAGTAAAACAGCGCATTTTTAGAATTTCCGATACACTCTCTCGCGCGCTGGAAATAAAAAGGTTTTTTTCCCCTACAGTGTTGCTATTCTGGCTTTGAAATCGTTATGCTTATTAATCAAAAATTTGTTAAAGCTCTAAAAAAATATGAAATAGATAATAAAATAAATTCGAAATTCGGGGGTCCAGGTGCTCATGTCCGGGTGGAGGATTACGTTATTCAAACTTTAATGGCTTTAGGTACCGTCGTTTTTTTGCATTATGAGAAACATACATACATTCGCCCAGATTCTTAATTATTGTCTTTAAATATAATACAGGACGATAATATTTGGTGGCAATAATTTGAAAATTGTTTAATTTGTTTTATTCCTTGATGTGTTGCCATTGTTGTTTTTAATATTGTTGACGTTTTAATCAAAAATCCGTTAAAGTTCTACAAAATATGAAATAGATAATTAAATAAATTCGAAATTCACGATTCGTTCTTCCAGGTGCCCATGTTCGTGTGGAGGACTACGCTATTCAATATTTGATGGCTCGAGATACCATTGTGTTTTCACAATGCGAGAAACATACATACATTCATGCAGATTCTTCCTTATTTAATTTCTTTAAATATAATGCAGGAAGATAATGTTTGGTGGTAACAATTTGAAAAGTGGTTCAACGCGTTTAGCGATTGGATGCAAAATGCCGTTTCGAATTTGATAGCCCTTATGGGCTAACGCTCATTTGGGCTGAAAAGTCTCTTTACGAATGAGTTAAAATTACAACTGTAATTTATTACATTATTGATTTCCGAGTAAGTAAGCAAATGAGAAATTAAATAACATAAAAAATTGGCTTCATGAACTTCTAATTTATTCAAGGAAGACCTTTCTTTGATGCTAGTTTATTTCTTTATTAAAAAAAAAAAAAAAAAAAAAAA
>KK115557.1:586939-598985 GCA_000611955.2 Stegodyphus mimosarum
TTTTTTTCGGTTCTTTTATTTTACAGAAAACTTTAACCATGTCCTTGCATCCTGAAGTAATAAATTCTGTGACTGTAAGTGAACTTCAAGATCTTTCGTTTTCATGCGCTTGCAATGCTTTCAATATAGAAAAATTTCCTCCGTTGTCATCCAGAGATCGAGGAGAAAATTATTGATCTCTTCGCACAAATTAAAACAAGAAGAATGGATTTCATTTTTAAATGAATAGGTAAAGCTTGAACTGTAACAATTTAAGTTAAAGTAATTAAGAAATGTTTAATTTTTCTTTTGTAAAATTTCATGGAAGTTTCAAAATAAATTTTCTTTTTATACATGTTTGTTTCCCTTTACACAGGTTTAAAACAAAGGTTAAATTTTTTTGGAACAGCACCCCCACTAATTTTAGCTACGAGCCGCCACTGTATATGATATAGATTATTTTACACTTTAACGGGCTGCAGATCGTTATTCTATGAAATAACTAGTTAAACCATGAAATACAAGAGAGTTTTACACTTTAACAGACACGATCAGTTATTTCATGGAATAACTAGGTATTCTATAAAATAACGGATTTCATTCTTTAACGATGACATATACACGAAGAAATAACTAGGTAATTTCTTGCAGTTTTTCTATATGACAAGTCTTTGCTTTACAGTTTAAATACTTTACACTGTTGAAAAACTTTTTATATTTAGTATTCTGCAAGTTTAAATATAAAACAGCAGATTTTATTACAGTGGCTGAAAACCAGTGCATTTTTCATTTAAATAGACAAAAGAAACTGCAGATTCGCATCGTTTTGCTTAAAATTCTATATTTAAAAAGAAAAAATAGAACATTATTTTTTTAATATTGTTACATGCGCACGAGTTCGTAATAGATTCAATGCACAGAGGTCCCATGATAGGTTAATATAATTTATTTTTTATCAAATGAAACACTTCAGAATTCTGGAATTTTTCACAGTACTACTTGTACAGGTGTTCACAGTATCACAGAGTACAATCAGTAGTTACACTTCAAACTACTAAGAACATTAAATACGGTGTAAAGCGCACCTAACGAGAAAGCTAACCAGGAGATATGCCTATTCACGCTGAACTAACAACTCGCAGCAACAATATAACTAAACAACAACTGAGAGTAGATGCTCTCTCCTGCCCTATATAGTTTTCAACCGGCCGCCGAGATATTTCTAGTACTGCTTCTAGAAATTACTGGGAAGCAATATGAGGGTCGAATTACAGTTGCAGTTAATGTACTAATCAATTACATTTATTCAATTACAATAACTATTACGGTGATACAGGAACCGCCCCAAAATGTGGCAAATGGTCACCAAGTTTGGCGACATTTCGCAATTTCTCGACGAATTTAGTAACAAAATAAGTCGCAGAAATTGTTGCCAGCTTGGCGATATCTTGCCAAATTAATGAGATACTCATTTACTTTAATGTTAAATGGACCTGCTCCTGTGTTCTTACTTTGCCGGCACAGGTGTCTCTTGAAATTTGTTTCGCGTTACTTTAATTGCATTAAAATCATCTATGTACGTAAAAACTTGCAACAATATATTACGACATAGTTGTTTTACAAAATCCATCATAAAGTACGTCTTTCTAGGAGAATATATTGTTGCGTGCGTACGGGTTCGTTATGGATTGAATGCACAAGTCGTAAAAAGTTAACAAAAATTTATTCTTTCCACAAGAAATAAATCAAAATGCTGAAATATTTCTTCAGAGATATTCGCAAAGTATCACAATATCTCAAACGTTTAGCAAAAACTCAGTTCAAAACAGATAAATTAATTCTCTCTCACAGCGAAATCGCTACAATCAATAACAGCATTAAGTAAACAAACAGCAGTTCGCTTTTTACAGATTAAACAGCTACAACTACAACAGCAACTGAGATGAGATGTTTCAATTCGGCTTTTAGAAGCTTTTTAATTATCACTAGAACAATCTCGATTTTTCAAGATTTTTCTGGATGGCAACAGTAATTACGAGATATTTATTTATTAAACATTAAATGCACACGTTCTTTTATTTTTATTTATTTTTTTTGACGTAGCTTTCTCTTCAAAAATCGCCTGCGTTGCACAGGAAATATAAAGCAATTTTAATTACAGTTCTAAATAAATAGCCAAATGAATGTGAAATCCGTAAGAATATGTAGCTTTACCATGATGAATTTATTAAAAAGATTATTTTAACGCATTTTTAAGTAATTACAAATTCGACTACATAAAAATTCCATATATTCTTAGCTTATGCTTAAAACAGGGAATTTGTAGACTATTTTTAACTAAGATACGTTTAAAAAAGGGGTCTGAAATTGTAGAAACAAGTATTGTTTTAATAATCTTTTATCATTTAAGATCTTAGCATTAGGGTTAAGTTTAGATGCTCAACAACCAAAATTTAAATTGGATATTTCGAAAACGTGTAGTTTTTCTCTGTAGTTTCTCTGTAGATGAAAACTGAGTTCTAAAACTTCTAAAAGAACTGTAATATCTGAAATTCTGTAGATTCTCTGTAGTTATATTTCTCGCTGATGGATTTCAAAAGTACAGCTTTTGAAATTTATATTTGCACTCATTATTAGCCATTGATAAAAATGCGAAATAAAAAAAATTCTGCACATGATGAAAAAATACAGTGTCTCACAATAGTGATGGGACACTTGTGCTTTACAAAAGGAAACCGTAATAAAATAAATTTAAAAAAATGTGAAATTTTTTGTGGGTGTGTTTCATACTCAAATTTAGTAACAATTATTACATAACATACATTTTCTCAAAATATTAAAATATTAATTTAATAAAAATACAATTGTTTAGAACGGAGCAAAAAATGGCTCACATAAGTGATGGGACACTTACTTTTCCACCAAATATTTATCCAAAAATTTTACTTTTTAAAAGGTTTTAATATTTTATTGGATTTCCTTTTACTTTTAAAACATGATTTAATCTTCTTGGGATGGATTCGAATAATTTTTTTGTGATTTCTGGAGTGATTTTACCCCATTCTTCTTGAAGCACCGATTTTAATTGTTGTTTTGAAGAAATGGTGTGTTTGCGAATTCTTGATTTCAATTCTTGCCAAATATTCTCTATGGGATTTAAGTCTGGAGATTGTGGTGGTGTTTTTATTATTTCAGGACAGTTATACAGCAGCCAGAGTCTAACGTTCAAAGCAGTGTGCTTGGGGTCATTGTCCTGGTAGAATTTAAAATCGTTATGAAGGTTCAATTTTCGTGCTGAAGATTTCAAATTTTGATTTAATATGCCAATATACTTGTACTGATCCATTATACTGTCAATAAAAACAAGATTACCAACTCCAGCGGACGACATACACCCCCATACCATAACTCCTCCTCCACCATGTTTTACTGTTGGCACCAAGTTCTGTTTGCGAAATTTTTCCCTGGGTTTTCTCCACACCAAGATTCTACCGTCAGAACCAAATATATTAAATTTACTCTCATCAGCAAATATAACTTCATTCCAGTAATCAAAATTCTTATTTATGTTGGATTTTGCGAAAGCCAGTCTGAGTTTTCTATTCTTTTCACTTACGAAGAATTTTTTCCTGGCTGCTCTACCGTGATATCCAGTAGATCGAATTACTCTTCTAATAGTCTCAGGATTAACAATTACTCCATATAATGCTTGTAAATCAGCAGCAACTTTAGGAGCACTCATTCTTGGATTTTTTTTAATATTTCGAACGATAATTCGCTTTATTCCATTGGATAGCTTTGATGGTCGGCCAGGTCTTCTTTTATCCTGAATCATATGATTCTTTTTATATCGTTTAATGATATTGAAAACTGTTGAATGACTCAAGTTAACTGTTTCAGCAGTTTCTCTAATAGATTTTCCACGTTCAATATGCAAATTAATAACTAATTTTCGAATTTCAGGCAAAGTTTCTTTTCGTTTAGCATTCATGGCTGCACAGAGCTAAAAAACACAAAAATTCCAAAACAAACTGGAAAGAAATAATGTAGACGATTTTATAAATTATTGCCAATTGCTTTTGAGTAAAAATAAAAACCCCAAAAAATATTTTTAGACGATTTTTGTTGCATAGTCTAATGGTGTCCCATCACTTATGTGAGCCATTTTTTGCTCCGTTCTAAACAATTGTATTTTTATTAAATTAATATTTTAATATTTTGAGAAAATGTATGTTACGTAATAATTGTTACTAAATTTAAGTACGAAACACACCCACAAAAAATTTTTACATGTTTTTTTAATTTATTTTATCACAGTTTCCTTTTGTAAAGCACAAGTGTCCCATCACTTTTGTGAGACACTGTATTTTTAATTTATGTTTTCTTATCTATAAAATGTGTCGTTTCTTCTTCTTTTTATCTATCTACACTATTATTCTGAAGAGAAACCAAGTTTTGAATAAAAGCCTTTTTCACTCCTGCGGTGAGAGATTTTATTGCTATAATTATAGCAATAAAATGCTTTTCCATAAAATGCTTTTCCATAAACAATGGCTATAAAGGCAATAAGAATTTTTTCAAGTATTTTAATTACATTGGTGTATGACGATTTAAAAATTAACCTGAATATTGATACGCGTGTTACTGATAGCAAGATCTAGTACAAGCCGCACCTGGTTTACTGTCATATGAGAAGCAGTTCAGTGAGTTTTTAACATTAATATTTTAAATCAGTAACTTACTTAATGCTTTTTTATTCGTGAAATTTTTCTTCGCTTTGTTTGAATCTCCTTCTAACTTCCGCGGCACACCTTACATATCCTTCAAGGCACGAAATGTGTGCCGCGTCACAATGTTTGAAAATTGTTGGTGTAGACATAATGACTACGTTATCCTTTTCCATGTAATCAGTCATGAAAACAGAACTGAAAATTGATGTTCACAAATTGGTTTAAAATGGGAAAACAATCTGAGTATTCTTTCATGTGTGACGATATATCTCTAATCCAGCTCTCTAATAGCACTCTCTAATGCATCAATGACTTGAATATGTACTTAAACATGACTTTTGAGATAACTAAATCAGATGATTTTCATGAGATAATTTTAGGGTAGTTAGTTATTCAGGAGACAACTTTCAATACGCTTACTGTTCAGGCTTTTAAAACAACCCAGACGAAATCTGTTAGCTAAATATCTCTCAGATTAGAGGTAACATGAAAATCGTTACTACTTCACGTTGCTTAAAATACAAATGTAAATTATCAGTTATGGCTCATCAAAGAAAGCAGTGTTAACTTCGTAGAAATAGCAAGATCAAAATCTTAAATACAGATTTTAGTACCTATGCATAGTTTCTTGCTTTTTGTTGCTATTAAAATATATATTATAAGCTTATAAATTATTGAAATTTAAAAAATTTCAGCAAATTTTAAATTTATTTTCACAAGTTTTTAGCCCCAAAATAACGCTATTCCCGAATGGGATATTAATCTCGTCTTTTTGCGTTAAATCACTGTAAACGAAATACCACTTTCCAAATTGTTGCCACGAAATATTATCGCCCTGCATTATATTTAAAGAAATTGAATGATGAAGAATTTGCATTAATGTATGATATTTTTTCGCGTTGGGAAAAAAACAACAGTAAACATCAACAAAACAAGCCCGAATTTTCAATTCTTTTATTACCTATTTCACATTTTTGAAACCTTTGACGAATTTTTAGTTAACAAACTCAATTCAGAGATAGTAATTGCAACACTCCATGGGGAAAAACACTTTCATCTACAGCGCGAGAGGTTGTCTATCGGAAATTCTAAAGATATACTGTTTTAAATTTTTTTCTAATTTTGCTGTTGAATCGAATTTTACGCAGCGTAAGCGCCAAGAACATGATATTTAACAAATAAAATAAACATACAAAACGCTAATAGTAAAAAGACAAAAGAATCTTATTTTTACGTAGAACTGTAGTTTTAATTCTAAAAAAAAAAATTTTAATGTTTTAACTGTATTTGATGTTTTATGTTTTTCTGTATTTCTATACTAATTTTTAATATAGATATTTTGAAATTTTATGCATTTTTGCCTTGTGTGAGAACTAAATTAATTAAATGAGAAATACATCTCTAATAAAATTCGAGGAAATATGTTTAACTGAAAAGCAGGAAAAAACGCATAAAATTTAATATTCCGTACAAAGAATTCATGTGATGTACACATCAGATTTTTTAAGCTATGTAGCAAAACAATGCGTACCGGCATATGATTAACTGATTAGATACAAAACATCGATGTTCATACAATTGCTAACGTGTTAATGAATATGTAAACTGTGCTTAAGAAAAAAGTCAACAACCTTGACCCGATAGCCATCTTTCAGTAAGTGAACAAACGCGTAACCTAAAAAGTAGTAGCAAATACTAGATGTAACACATACCTTTTACTTCTTAAGCAAATCGTTTATTCTCGTGAAACATTTCCACAATTAGCGCCTGAGTATGTTTTTACCAAATAATTGGTTCTGAGAGTCATGGCAGTGGCAATTAAGAGGAACAAAGATAGATAGTCGGTAGGCATTCTACAGCAGCTGTCCTTGAAACAAATATTACCCTCATCTATTTAGGTTAGCGTCCGTAAAAGAGTTCGATTTAGGTGTGTCCCAATTGCATGAGAGACAGTTCGAATAGTCTGTTCGAAAATTCAAAATCTAGAAAATAGGCATCGAAAAGTTTCAGTGACATCTTTTCCGAAGTGAATACATCGCCTTGTTTGTTGATGAAAATTACCATTAGTGTGACACATTGCCCAGATTAAGAGATAAATTAATCGGCCGCGCATTTTTAATCGATGGTAATATCACCTTCAAGCTATTATTCAGCTTCAAGCTTCAAGCTATTATTCGCAGAGTTTTATGCAGTCTCATGCATCAGAATTTGCAAATGGATAGAAATGATACAATTACGATAACAGAATAATCGTTGTAAGGTATTTCCCCCGCCTACTTAGCATGCCTTCGGGGTGTAGTGGTCAGCACACTCGGTGCGTATTCGAGAGGTCCGCTGTTCGAGTCCCGGTGAGAGCATTGTTCATTTTTCCCATTTTCAGCTTTCAAAAATAACCTAATGTCTCTACAGTGGAGCCCAAACTAAAATATGTGTGGGATGACGATACTGTACAACCAGGATTTGGCGATTGGGTCCCCCAAACCCCAGTCGCCCTTTAAAAGGGGGAGTATATAAGGTATTTCTCCTGCCTTCTTCGCAAGCCTTCGTGGTGTAGTGGTCAGCACACTCGACGCGTTACCGAGAGGTCCGTGGTTCGATTCCCGGGGAGGGCATTGCTTATTTTGCATCTCTTCTGCTTCTAAATAATCTAATGACTCTACAAGTGGCGCCCGAACTAAAAGGTGGGGAATGACGATTCTTTACCACCAGGATTTGGCGATTGGATTTCCTAAACACCAGTCGCCTTTTGAAAGGGGGAGTATATAAGATATTTCTCCCGCTTTTTAACATGCCTTCGTGGTGTAGTGGTCAGCACGCTCGGCGTGTATTCGAGAGGTCCGTGATTCGACTCACGGCGAAGACATTGCTCATTTTTCACTTCTCCTACTTCGAAATAATCTAATGTCTCTACATCATAAAAGGAAATTGTCTAACTAAATTAGTTTAAAACTTTGTACCTTTGTCAAAAACGTTATCTAAATATCAGATTTTATGAAAATTTTATGACAAGTAAAAAATAACTCATATCCTAGGAAATTAAGAACCTGTGTGTTCTTAATGAAGCATTTGTACTCATTTGTGAAAGATTCGAAGTAAATTAAAATGGACTTTGAAAACATTCTGTCGTGGACAAATTGAAAAATTCAAAATTTGAGCCACCCTGTTATTTGCTAAAACTTTTTTTCGATTAAATCTGCACCATTATGCATCCCTAACAGATGTTTATTAGTTGTTATATAAAAAGTTTTAAATGAAAAATGTTTTTGAATGAAATTCAGCTTTACTTGACTGTTGCCATTTAGTTTAACTGTAGAAAATGCGCATATACTATGGTAAATTTAATTTAAACTAACGAAACTTTTCGGAAGATCGATTCACTATTAAATTTTTACTTAACGCATAATTATACTCAAAGCGTTCTTTCCGTTATTTTGGAACAAAGCAAAGGCATGAGAGCACTGAAATCAAGTTAATAATTAGAACTACACTCACGTTTGTGAAAATTGCAACACCATGAAGGACTTACGCGAGTGAGCTGAAATTTTCAGGAAATGCAAAGTAGCGCATGATATGCAAATGATTAGAATTGCAAATCCGTAGCGCATGCGTATGCTGAGCAGCGCCCTCTGAACGGCTGATGGATCCGAATAAATAGACGGCTGTAGCGAGGCGTGTATGGTTATCGGTGGTTATCTGCTAGTGGTAAACGTTAACTCAATCTGTACTTATGCCTCGTCGACGAAAGAGAGCGAGATTTGAACAACTTACAGAGTTTGAACGAGGGAGAATCATCGGCCTTCGTGAAGCTGGATTGTCGTATCGTGCAGTAGCCTCTCGTGTGCAGCGTAACAGCAGCACAGTGATGCGCGTTTGGAAGCAGTGGACGGACGAGTGTCGGACAACTCGGAAATCCGGGAGTGGACCCCGAAATGTGACGTCAGCTCGCGATGATAGACACCTGGTCCGCATGGCGCGGACGGACCGTACAGCTTCCTCTAGACAATTGGCAGCACTGTGGTCAATAGCTACAGGTGTTTCATTGTGTGCTTCATCAATTCGTAGACGTCTGCTGCAGTGTGGACTGCGCGCACGGACTCCTTTATACAGGATCCCCCTAACGCACGACCATCGCCGCCTGCGGCTACAATGGGCCAATCAGCATAGAGACTGGCGTGCTGATTGGCAGCATGTCGTGTTTTCTGACGAATCCCGCTTTAATTTGTGGTACCATGATGGCCGCATTCGTGTCAGACGCTATGCCGGTGAACGCCACCTTCCGGAGTGCATTATCGAACGCCACAGTGGACGAACACCCGGAGTTATGGTCTGGGGCGCCATAGCATATCATAGACGATCTCAATTGCTACGAATTGTGGGCAATCTGAACAGCAACCGGTATATCCGTGAAGTTCTACAGCCCGAAGCTGTTCCCTTCCTTCAAAGCTTGCCAGGCGCTGTATTTCAACAGGACAATGCCCGCCCTCATACTGCTCGGATTGTTAAATCCTTCTTTGCAGCGCAGCAGGTACAGCTTCTTCCTCGGCCTGCGTGTTCCCCGGATATGTCGCCAATTGAACATGTGTGGGATGTCATTGGTCGGCGTCTTGCTCGTGATCCTCGTCCTGTTGCGTCTGCAGACGAACTTTGGGTACGCGTACAAACGATATGGAATGCTCTTCCTCAGTCAGACATTCAAACTTTGTTTGACTCCATGCCACGTCGTGTAGCAGCACTTATTGCGGCGCGTGGTGGCCACACAAAATACTGATTCTGATCTCTTGTTCTTGTTTGTTTGATTTGAACATTTAATCATTTATTTGTACCACTACCACTCAACTGTGTATTAAATTGCATTCAATTATGACGATTCCTTCTTGGTGTTGCAATTTTCACAAACGTGAGTGTATTAGTTAAGTGATTTAGAAAAGATAAACATGTTCTGAATAATTTTATTCGTTTAAAACTATTGTATTTATTAATAAAATTTTACCTATTTAAAATCTTCTATTTTCAAAAAAAATCTTTTGTTGGTTGAGGATTTTAATTTCAATTCTATCCTGTTAAATGTAATCACAAATCAATAAATTATCTCAGAATTTATTCTCCTCTTTTTGTTTGAAATTTTATCGGAAAAATTATGCATACTCGCATCAAAAAATGGTATATTTGATTTAATTGGTAGAATATCATAGAAAATTTGTCTGTCTTAAAGAAACGAGACTTAACATCAGATTCTTTTCCAATTCAGGCAGTTTTTCTCTCAGTAATCTCTCAGGACACTACTCTAAGAAAAAATTTTGTCTAATATTACAACCTCCTTTTTTTTTGTCCTTGGCAGTGTAAATCACCTTTCTTCAAACTTGTCAGAAAAGAAGCTTTTTAAAACTTCTTTCTCCTTTTAATTTACATTATTTCCGTTTTCTAGAAAACTTACTGTACCTGAATCCAGCATGCTCTTAAGAACATATTAGAGAATAATATTATATATATGGCATCATATTACATCAGTTAGGAAACTATTTTGTTCTGATATCAGTTTTGATTGAATAATAAATTAGATTATAAAAAAGCACGAGCTTATTTAACTAAACTTGGTTTCGTGCGAAACTATCAGACGACCTTTTTGATCCATCTGACTTCTGTTACATTAAAGTAGAAATTTCAGGTTTATTTTCCGCCATCCGATTTGACTCGTAACCATAGGAATAATAAACTGCGGGAAAAAAAGGTTGATTCAGTTAATTTTTTACTCCACTTCATTTCCGTTCAGCATGTTTCTCTTCAAGAAAAACCACGTGAGTGAATTCTAACTTGAATTACAGTCTCAAATGACATGGAGAAAATAAATGCTGTGTTATGATGACGACACAAGTTACGACCGCTTGTAAGGTTTTAGTTAAACTAACAAAGTTTTATTTTAATTTGACTTTTTCTATCTGTTCTTATTTCAACTTCCCGTTAGAATAAGCGCGCGTTTCAGCTTTATGCTAATTTGAAGTGGAGCCAAGTTGCTATTTAAACGGTAGGTAGGAACCTCTCAGTGTGAGAGAGCTTTTAGTCTCAGACCACTGCTACTCTATTCGACGTTCGCCTGACCAGCTAATATTTAAATTCTAAGCCGTAGCGCTGTTACGCTATTACTTATTGAAGTAATTCTAAGTGCGTCAGTATTAGTTAAATTTTGCTACGCACCCTTTAGCATAAAGGCCAACCTCGCGTTTATAGCTCTGTGAGCAACGACGATTTAATTTCTATTTAAATTTAGTTTACGTTATTTGATTGTTCAGTTTAGCCCCAAGTGCGATCATTATTTTCTGTATCCCTCCCGAGTTGGGAAGTGGCTGTATATAATTGTGGTTTAATAAAAGAGGATTTTTAAATCCTTCTGAAGTGCAGTTCTTCTACCACTTAACCACAGTTTTCTACCAGAGAACATAGCTGCATTCAGCTCCCTGTTCAAGATCAGGACTTAACGTTTCACGAAGATGTTCGCCAAGAATATGCACCGAACACTCAGTCCTGACACGCTGATTGAGAGGAGGGAGTAGGCAATGGCTTTGAAGTATCTATTTTAAAATAAAATACTATAATAAAACAACTAAACTCAAGCAAACATTTTTGTCCGAAACTTCAACTTACAGCAGCGTCCACTGCTTGTGGGATTTCAGCTAACATAAAAGTATCAAAATATGAACGTTTGGATTCACAAAGCAAATTGGTATCAACCTTTGTCTCAGGATTCAACAAGCGCGAGCAAACTCGTCTAGCGAAAAAGCTAACGCCGCTGTAAATTATTCTCAGAGGTGTGAGCAAGGTAATGTGCAGGTTACCTTCGCTGTGCAGGTTACCACTCAGATTACCTCTGTTCTAATCATGAACTATGTTTTTATACATTCGTAGCTATTTTGCATCCTGATCGGAGATAACGGAAGTGGAAGTGAAAATAAAATGGGTTTCTATAAAAAAATATAATAATAATGAGTTAATTAACATCAAACCTTACAATGTTAAAAGCACAAAGACTATCCGCTTGAGACGGATGATTTCAGGAAGGACTTTGAATGGAAGCTGGTTCATATTCATATTGCTCATAGAAAACACGCGAAAACCCGATACAACTAATTTGTTCGCCTGAAAAACCTAACCTTAGACGAACTACCGGTGTTCAGAAGTCTTATCTACTGGTTCAGTGCTGGCCTTTTTTTTACCCACTAGCGGAGCTGGTATACTGGGTCTGTGAAAAAATTTCACAAATTAATTTTATCATTTCAAGTAAAAAGGATTATTTAAGTAAAAACTTACTTTAAATAAAAATTTTATTTAATTTTTTTATTTAA
>KK115557.1:599000-622996 GCA_000611955.2 Stegodyphus mimosarum
TTAGTGTTTAGCAGAAATACCTTAAATTAAATTAGTTGACAATTATTTTAAATAAAAATAATAAAGTAGGATTTTTTTTTCGTTTAAAGTAAAAATACTTTGTTTAAAATTATTAAAGTAAACGTGATAAAGAACCACGAAATTTAGTGCATAATATTGGAATTTAGCTATTCAGTTTACAGAAGATGAGTTTTAAGGTTAACTGGCAGAGCTAAATTTTTAACTTTAAATTTCATGACTTTCTAGTTTAAATCACTTAGCTCAGTAACTTCTTGTGTAATTTAATATAGCTGTTACACTATATTAAATTTGTTATCAAATTTATGCAAATACTTATTCGAATAAATTATTTTTTTCATCCACCTCGTCTTAAATAACGGCTGGGAAGAGGTACGAGACCAAATTGATCACATTCAAGTGATGATGAATAATCGCCGACTGCATTTTAGTTTAGATTGTTTTACATTTTGAAGTAGGAAGAAACTGTGTCTTGTTCATGAAACTGTATCTTTTTCTAGAAGAAATCAACTGTACTCTATTCGGGATTCGAATCAGGAACTTTCATTTGCTAGCTGGACGCAGTAAACATTTACATCACGAGAACACACTGAGGAAAATATAATAATTCCTTGTACACCAAAACATTTACGCGCATTTAACATTTACGCTAAGAATTTTTTCATCTGGAAGATAATCAGTCTGAAGATTTACAAAATATGAAACAGATAATAAAACAAATTCAAAATTCGAGCTTCCAGTTGCCCATGTTCGGGTGGAGGATTATATTATTCAAAATTTGATGGCTCTAGTTACACTGCGGGGGGGGGAGACAGTTCTGTATCTCCCGTTCCATTGGGCCGATTGACGAAATTCAAATTGCGTTTTTCATGTCTCGAAAGCGTGATTTAGGATATATATTAGATTTATATGTATAGCGTTATTCTAACATACGTATTTTGACACAAAATCGGACTTTTTCTGAAATTACATATAAATGTTTTTCCATATTCTGATTCTACGACTCCAATTATGCCTAGATATTAAATTTTGTAATTTTTAGTGAGAAATTTAAGGGAAAATTAAAAAATTTATCTTGGCGTATTTTTTTTTCGGTTTGCGGAATTCTTAATTTATAGTAACCTACTTACTTTCCTCATTGATGCACGAAAGGAAAAAAGATCCATCGTTCATTTTTTCAAATAATTTTAACAAAGTGCGTAAATCACATTTTCGTTCTTACCGCTTACATTAAATATGCTAAATATCAAAACGCGCCAAAATGTAAATTCACGCATATCTTAGCAAATTTTGAATAAAAACTGTAATTTTTTTTCAGATATGTTTAGAAGTACATCTACTTTAAGATGATGTTAAAAATTTTATTGGTTTTTTAAAAAAAAGTTTCGAAAAATTTATAAAAAATTTCAAAAATACAAATTTTTAAAATAAATAACAAAAAATGCGCGAATTATATTTGGATGAAGCCTAAATTTCGAATTCTGTAAGAAGGAATCAAATAAGTTTAATAAAAAAGAGATATTAATAAATATATATCAAATTCAATTAACATTGAAGAGCTAAACTTTTGAGAGTTAATTTTTAAGAAAGTGCTTGTGCGCTTTTTACAATAATTATCAGTTTGGCATAATTTGAGTCGTAGAATCGAAATCTGGAAAACTATTAGCATGTCATTCCAGAAAAAGGTCCGATTTTGTGTCAAAATACCTATATTAGAACAATGCTATATATAAATCTAATACATATCCTAAGTCGCGCTTTCGGGACTTGACAAAGCAAGTTGAATTTCGTCAATCGGCTCAGTAGAACGGGAGATATAAAACTACTGTACCCCCCTTTTTTTTGTGCTCAGTGTACCGTCGTTTTTTTTTTCATCGTGCGAAAAACGTACATACATTCATGCAGATTCTTCAATATTTAATTTCTTTAAATATAATACAGGGCGATAATATTTGGTGGCAACAATTTAAAAAGTGATTCGCCGTTTATAGTGAAACGATGCAAAATGCCATTTCGAAGCTAATAGCCATTTTGAGCTAACCGTCCTTTCGGCTAAAAACTTTGCTCTCCTTTCTTTAAAAAGAAGAAAATTATAAAATCGTTAACTTAGTATGTTTCTGTGAAAAATATCAAAGGTTAAATCTACAGAAAACAAAGAAATGCCTTGTACCTGGAGAATAACAATTGATACGCCAATTAATTCCAGTTCCTGTTTTCAGTAACACCATTCGGCAAGCTATGAAAGGAAACACAGTCTGCAAGATAGAAGATATTATTTGCTTGTAACAATCAATAACATCTAAAATGTTCGAGGAAATGTAACAAACTAGCTCAAAGCTACGATTATCGTATTAAACTCAAGGATTCTAAAAATAACGCTTCCTTCCACTAACTGTTGCTATTTTATTATTCTCAGCTTTCCCATAAAATAATTCAATTACGTGAATAGGATAATTTTTCCAGCTTAGCATCCAAAGATGTTAAAAGCAAAACAAAACAGAGAAGAAACTGGAAAGAGTTGTATATTTTTCTCCACTCGAGTGATTCTTAGTTCATTTTTCTAATAAGATCTTCATTAATGTTACAGTTTAAATAACATATTTTTTTTCGTGTACTTCTTTCGCCGTTTATCACAAATTAAGAACTTTCACGAAAACTTGCAGAGGACAGTAATATGTAATATTAATATTTATTGCCTCGACATAGCAATTATGTAGCCCGCAATTTTCCAGGGTTAACAAATTTATCTCCTCAGATGTCTTGAATAAATGTTCTAATTTATACATAAAACATTCCTAACACATCGAGGTCTGATAAATAAAAGGCAATGCATTGTATAATATTTTAATATTTCCTGGTATCTCAAATGTTTTATTTGCATGCATAACAGATATTAACATTTCAATGTAGGAGAAAAAAAGGTTTCAGATTTTAAAGGTCGCCCAAAAGGGTTTGTTAAGGTTTTTACGCTCTCGCTGAGCTCGCAGTCTACCAATCTGCTGCCGCATTCATTTCTAATAGCTCCCTTTTTAATTTTTTTAGCTTTATTTTTTAAACATAATTTTTTTCGCACTTACACCATGTACAATTCAACAACAAAATTACAAAAATTTTAAAAGCAGGGTAGCGATATCTGTTTAGAATTTCCGATGTAGCGCTAAGTGTTGGCATATATTTTTTCTGCTTTTTTTTTTTTTTTTTAGTCTTTTCTTAGTTCATCATATCAATGTTCCCTTTTCTAACTAAAATGGCTTTACAAAGCTACTTTTTTTTGCTTTTTTATTATTAACGTTTTTGTGAGTTTATTTTATTTATTAAATATCACGTTCTTGGCTTTTACGCCACATAAAATTCGATTCAACAGCAAAATCAAAAAATATTTAAAAACAGCATATCTTTTAGAATTTCCAATAGACAACCTCACGCTTTGGAAATAATTTTTTTTCCGTGCAGTGTTGCCATTGCTATCTTTGAAATCTAGGTTTTTAATTAAAAATTCATTAAAGTTTTACAAAATATGAATATATCTGAGAGCTTTCAGATTTTAGATCACGCTCAAAGGGGCGTTTTTACCATTTATATGCACATACACGTTTCAAGAGCATTTAGGCTAATGTCCCTTTGGGCTAAAAATATTTAAAAGCAGCCTGTGGTTAGAATTTCCGATAGGCAGTCTCGCGCGCTGGAGATAAAAATGTTTTTTCCCGTACAGTGTTGCCGCTGCTCGCTTTGAAATCGTTGAGTTTGTTTATCAAAAATTAGTTAAAGTTTTACGAAATTTGAAATACACAATAAAATATTTAATTTAGATATAAGATATGCTACTTATATTTTAGAATTTCCGATAGACAGTCTCGCGCGCTGGAAATAAAAACGTTTTTCCCATGCACTGTTGCCATTTCACGCTTTGAAATCAGAGTTGATTAATCAAACATTCGTTAAAGTTTTACAAAATATGAAATACACACTAAAACAAATTCGAAATTTAAAATTCAGGCTTCCATATGCACATGTTCGTGTGGAAGATTACATTATTCAAAATCTGATGGCTCAAGTTGCTGTTGTTTTCTTTCACAATGCGAAAAACATGCATCCATTCATGCAGATTCTTTTTTAAAATTTCTTTAAATATATTACAGGGCAATAATATTTGGTAGCAACAGTGTGAAAAGTGGCAGTCCTTTATAGTGATTCAACGCAAAATGCCGTTTCGAGATTAATATGCCATTCGGGATAACGTTCTTTTTGGGCTAGAGAATACATTTACCGTACTGGGTCGAATTTAATGGGATTTTTTTTTTCATTTCTCTTCTTACATCTTTATCTGACCCAGAGCATGAGCAATCTGACATTTAAGATACATATTACAGCAATTTAGAACTTATTCCTTAACTGTTAGAGTTAAAAAGAAAATATAATAACTTTTGCTTTACTTCAATAAACGATTATTTATACTTTTTGTTGAACAATTTTTCATATCAAACTCATGTATATAAAGCTATCTTGTTTGCTAACTTTTCCTGTCTTTGATGTCAAAAATGCTTTGTAGTTTAATAACCAGATTAGCCGTCTAGATTATAGTGTTTCGGGAAGCCTACTGCGGTACCGAAAGGGTTCGAATCGTGGAGAATGTATGGATGTTCGTAAATGTAAGCGTGCTTGAGGCATGGGGGTACTCTAAATATGCGGCGAGCCGAAAGTGCTCTCGAGTGGTTGGTGGTAGGAGATGAGGGGGCATGGAAGCCCATCGGATGCATCCCCAGGGTGCTCCCCGGTGCATAAAAATTGGGGACGAAACTGAGCGAAGCCTTGCTGTTACTTATGTGATGGTCAAGGCTGTTGCTAACGAAAGGCGCAATCTTGCACTCTTTGCTACTATAACTAGTTGTCATGAATCATAAATGGTTGAGTTTTCTCTACAATAATCTCTCAAGCAAAGAAAACCGAACATGAGTATTAATACACTCCACATAAATCTCCTTAATCCCATATAATGATGCGATGCATTTACGATTTATGATAACTTACCATGAGCTTTTTTAACGTGACTTGCCTTACAATGTTGCTTTTATAGACTAGTTTCCAGACAATTAAAGTTTAGATAAGTACCTTTATAAATTCCCTTTTTAAACTTAATAATGCGTACATATATTTCCTTTAAAGCCTGTCTTTAGATATGCCAAGCCTATATTATTTGTAGTCAATTGCTTTAAATTTTAATGTTTTTATTATTATTATTAAAGTTATTTTACAAAAAGCAAAGGGGAATATGAAGAATAACCTCCTAAATTTTCTCACAGGAGACAACGATCTTTGCAGGCAGAAGATTTTCATCTCTAATGTATTTTTGAATATTATTAATTAAATCATTGAATTTATTAAATCTAAAAATTAATGCACATTTTTTAATTAACAGATCTATATTTGAATCCCAATTTTTCAAATATATTGTTATTGTTGTTTGAAATGCCCGGACACTTAAAATTTAATCCATTCGTCGTGCATGACCAATACTTGTCCATCATTTAGTCACCTCATCGCCAAGCATGTTGCTAAGGGTGAAGCACAGGGGGCGAGTGAATTATCAAATTCCTGTCGCAATTTTGATGAGGAGCAATCTGGAGAAAGAATCCAGATGTCTTCCACCCCTCTTTTCCTACCATTAAATCCATTTCCAGTATTAAGCGTCGATACGCAGCATAGATACATTTTCAATACATTAAATCCAGAATATAATACAAATACATAAAATAATGACACTCAGTCTTTAGCACAAGTCTTATATGAGTAAATTCAGAAATTTATCAAGAATTTAAATAATTAAATTTTGAAATTATACCATTTTAATAATCCGCCACCTCTTTCCGAAGAAGGCAACCGTACGTAACTTACTTACAAGTTTGTCATCCAACTATAATTAAAGAAATTCATTGATAATAAAAAAATTTATGATTTTCAGCCATTTTTATTTCCTTCTACGAAATAAAGGAAATATTGTGATCACGAAAAATTTTGGGTACCATATTTCAACGAAAATATCCATTTTGACCGCTATCGAACGCAATTTAAAGACGTTTTTACTTGACATCTGTACGTAAGGACAGAATAAAGGACTCTTTTTCCCCAAACGAATTATAAAACTGATTGAAAATGAATTCAGAAGAGATTCTTTCGTGGCGTCTGTACTTACGAACGTAAGTACGTATGTATGAATGTATTTCGCATAAAACGAACAGCCTCAGAACGTTGAAATTTTGTATATAGGACTGCTAGAATATATAGTTACAATCGGTCACGCCAAAAGTATATATATATATATATCAGTTACTTGGCTCGGTGAGCTCATTTTTTTATTCTTGTATGTTGGTAAATTTCGCATTTTTTTGCATTAAAAATGATTGAATTATGTTCTTCTTACTTCCGATTAAGGTTTTTATGCCTTAACCGGAACCTACATGCAGTTAACCTTAAGTTAACCTATATGCAATACTTGTAGAATTATCAACAATTTAAAAGTTCTTTAAGTGCAGTTAAGCCTAATTTTTGCTTACCATAGCAGCTATATTTCTTTACATTTGAAACTTAGTAGAACAGTGAATTTGTTGCCAATCTAAAAAAACTAAACTTTGCAACATCAAAGATAAGTTCTTCGTCTATTATTGCGAATTAAATCATAAATGAGAAATATATCTCTAATGAAATTCTACGAAATAAGCTTAAATGAAATGCAGGGAAAAATTAGTATAATTTAATATTACGTATAAGGAAGTCATGTGGTGTATATATCAGATTTTTTTGTTAGAAGAATTAGTTAACTCTTTTAACATCGAAATAATTAAGCTGAAGGAAAATTTTGATGAAGTAATAATCCTTTGCCCCTTCCACTTTCATGAGCCACCATCAGTTGAGCATCTAACTCTTTTTGCTTTATTTTTGTTTTTGTTCTTAATACTCTTAGCCTTCACTTGACATACCTTTTTGATTTGTCTTCCTTTAGATCTTTAGGATACAAATTTCATTAGCAGAGCGAGATTTGATTTATTTATTTGAGTTCTTCGTTGTCCACCTTCGGGACATTGAAACTAAAACATTTCTGCCATCAAGAACTGAATGCGGAAATTCTAACCGGTCTCTGCTGTCAGTTTTTGTATTTTGCAATACACTTAAACACTTCGTGATTCGAATTTAAAAACAAAATTCGTGCTCTTCATTTCCTTAGGTTATGCGCCAGAGCAGTTATTACCAATTCTTATCGGCAAAATCAATGAGCCATTAGGGTGGGGCGCCGAAGGAAGCAAAGATGTGTTATAAATGATTTAGAAGAAGCATTTTGGTTTAAAGAAAAAACTAAAACATTACCAGCATACGATTATTTCGTAGAATCTCTGCATAGAATTCTTCTCTAATTTGCGGTTACGTTTACAGTAAATGTGCTAATAGAACGAAAGAGTGAAGTTTTAATGCTTTAGCAAGACTGGAACTGCAACCTAGTTGCTTGCAAGTAGCTTTAATAGTAAATATTATTTATTTAGGGTAACGATTACCTCGTTTGCTACAGCATGTAATTTAGATTTCTACTAAATTTAGTATACTAAACCGTGTTACAGAAAACAATAAAATTCATTATAAAATATCACAGAAGTTAATACCCTGATGTGACGATCGGCTTATTTAAGATATTGGATATTTTATTTTATAATAGAAGGTCTTTTAGCAGTTTTTGTTATTATTTGAATATGGAAATTTTTTAATGCTTCGAGCTCTTTCGGATGTCAAACTGAAAACAATAAACAAAATGGCATTGAAAGTAGCAGAGTGAAGAGATTCAAGCATTATTGTTTTTGCTTTACATTTGAACCTCAGAATCACGTTCTGAACCAAACGAGACTTTTGTACAACAATATATTATTCATTTTAATATTCTTAAATAAGTTCTTTGAATTTAATTCTTCCTTTTTTCGCCAAATAGTAATAGGACCATCTGAAAAAAAAATATACTGACCTTGCTGTGTTCCACAAAGACAATCTGATTACAATAAATTAAATGTCTATTTATTATTTATTTTGCAAATAAAAACCTGAGCTGTTTATTTTTCTTGTATGAAATTATCATTCCCCTCTTTGTTCTTGTAGTGTAACTGGATAACCATTGGCATTAGTCCAACTAACAGTTGGAAGATTCGTGGTTTGAATCCCCTGGAGGGCACAATTCACGTTTCATGTTACTTACTTGGAGAAACTTAATTTCTTTGCATTCTCGCGTGAAGATTTTTTTCTTGCTGAACAATCGAAGTATTTGGCTGATTTAACAATTTTTTTGACATTTTGGAAGAAGCAGTTTAAATTCAGTTTTAAAGTTAGGCATTTTTTGAAAGCAGGAGAATGAAAAATGAGCAATGACCTCGCCGGAACTCCAACCACGAACATCTCGAATACGCGCCGAGCGTGTTTCCTTTACACCTCGAAAGTATGCACAAAGGAGGGAGAAAATACCTCAAATACTTGATAGAAATGAAATAGAGATGAAAAATGAGAAATGCCCTCTCCTGGAGTCGAACCACGGACCTCTCGAATGCACGCCGAATGTCCTGACCGCTACACCACGAAGGCATGCAAAGAAGGCGGGAGAAATACCTTATATACTTCCCCTTTTAAAGGGCGACTGGAGATTAGGAGACCTTATCGCCAAATCCTGGTGGTGGAGAATCATCATCCACCACCTTTCTCAGGTTGGGAGCTACTTTAGAAACATTAGGTTGTTTCGAAGCAGGAGAGATGAAAAATAAGGAATGCCCTCACCGGGACTCGAACCACTGACCTCTAGAATACGCCCTGAGCGTGCTGACCACTACACCACGAAGGCATGCTAAGAGGGCGGGAGAAATACATTATAAGGTTGTTATTTAAATTAACCAGTTATTTATATTTTCAGCCTTTACCACACTTCTTCTTTCCATTTCTTCATCAGAATGTAAAAAAGTTGTCTAATATTTAAACTGGGGTTTTTAGAGTTTAAGACAGAACATATTTCTGGCCTGCGCGTATCGCTTAGTTTAATTCCTGCCAGCTCTGATAAGCTGTAATTCTTCGGCATTGCGTTATGGCTGCCGACATTTGCTTTGATACGCCGGGAGAGTTTTTGAGGCAGCTTAGAGTATAGTTAAATTGTGTAGTCTTTAGCTACAATTTTACGTTTTAATTTGAATTTGACTATTCTGTTTATTCACATCACCACGAGCAGTGGTTGATTTTGTTAACATAAGAACTTGCATTTACGTTCTAAATTCTGATTAAATAAAAAAGGTTTATTTAAACCTTTCCCTGCGTCTGTAGTTACTTTCAAACATGACGATAATTCTCTCTGTGTCTGTTAGGGTTTTTGTATTAATTAACGTTTACCAGATCAAGGAAAACCTTATAAGCTCTTAAGCAGTAATATTTAAGTTTTTCTTGATCTAGCAGATAAGATTTGCTAGACGACTGCTTCTTCTTTTTTTTTTTTTTTTTTTTATTTAGAATTCGATTTTCATTTTCGAAGACCTTTCTGCAACATTGAAAATAACAGAATGCGACACATTAAAATTTTTAACAATTTCTCTAATAGGTTTATCGTTTTAAATGAACTATAACTGTTTTCTAACTTCATTTGGCCTTTCTTTACATATCATGCCTTCATGTCACAAAGCGCTCAAACTGGAATTCATTTGTGTAATAAGTTCTCACAGTTCTTCGATATTTAAACTAATTCATATACTACAAGCGATTGCTTTAAATCTTAAATTTTCTGGGTGGTGGAGGTATGGGAAGTGTGTTCTAAGATATTTGTAGAATATTATGTAAGACTGCTAATTGATTTTTATTTTTTAAATTGTTAAATTATGAACTGGGTAAATTTTCTGAAAAATATGAACTGGTTAAATAAGTTTCGAGGAATCGAATAAAATATTGCTTAAAAAGTACACGTAAAAATTTTAATTACACTTTTGTGTGTCACTTCTTTCACAGCAAAGTCGAGAATTTCTCAGTACATTTTGGAGCCACTTTATATATTGTTATTGCAATTAAAAGTTAACTAAAACTACAATAGTATATTTTGTTTTTACTGTAACATGCTTAAAGTTTGTGAAAAGATAATTTTTTGTCTTTAAAATAACTTTAGCATTTTACATATTTTAACAGTGTTTTGCTTGCATTTTAATTTCACGATATTTTTGACTAAAAAAAAAACACTGCTCCAATTCCTTTCAGTTAAATCTTTTTCGGATATTGTAGACTGGAGTATTAAGAATCCATGCTTATATCCTTCTCAAATATTTCATTTATTATTATTGATATGATAACATCTTACTGAAATTCTCTTCTAAGAAATGTTTTTTAAAGATAAATAAATTCAGCACCAAAATATTACCTATGCGACCCAACCGGTATAGCGGTTAGCGTCGCTTACTTCCGCACCGAAGGGCCCGGGTTCGAATCTCGGAGAAGGCATGAATGTTTGTAAATGTAAAGTGTCTTTGCGGCATGGCGGCACTCTAAATATTCGGCAAGCCGTAAGTCCTGTGTTGTGGTTTGTTGAAAGGGGAGAGAGGTGGAAGACACTCGAACCAGTCGCCCCCCTTCGGGCGGCTCTCCATCAAAATCGCACTGTCACCTGAATGGTGCTCAAGGCTGTTACCAATGGCAGGCGTAATGTAGCGCTCCTTGCCACGAGGAATTTCGTGGGCTTGGGCTGACAACATCAGACAAGTGAGCATAAGCTACAACAACAACAACAATATATTACCTATTATAAATATACCACTATCATAATCCATTGACATGTTGTATGATTTACTAGTAATCTTTTGCGCGGATTTACCTCATCATAGTGAGGAAGACGGGTGCGTTTCTCAGTTTAGGAGGGGGCTAACAAATCCAGATTGCACTTAGGGGTATAACTGGGCTAAAGATGACTCTGATTCCTCTGCTACTAAATAAGCATTAATCGCGGATATACCCGCCCTTCACTGTGTGTACTCACTTTGCTGTATAAAAATTCTAAAAAGGGAACTACTCCTCGTTCAATCTGATGATCTTTCTTGTTCGTATCTTTATTTGTGGCTGAATCTGGCGGTTGTTGTTGTTGTGCCATGTGTTGAGATGGTACCTGCCGTGCCGGATCCTACAAAAGATCTTGAAATATTTCCATGTTATCTCAGTTGTAATACGGCTTGATCTGGTCGATATTTGCCGTAATTTGTTAATTAAAAAAATGCCTCTTATGCTCCGTTATGTTTGAAACAATTAGAAGCCAACTTCTTCGAGGTGTTCATTGTTTTCAGATTGAGGATTTCCCTCCCTAACAAAGCAAAAAAAATGACTATTGACATCTGAGAGAAATATTTATTTTTCTGGGGAAAATATTTATTTATTTATTTTTATAATTTTTCTGTCTTTGTGCAGAAACGATCTTGTAAACTAAACGCACAACCGTCTCTTTTCTTTATTAATAATAAGTATAGAAATTGTCAAGTGGCAAAATTTTATAAAGAAATAATATTATAGCAAGTTCTCCCCTTTACCGTTTGTTATGACTACTTTTAATAACTCGTTTTATGTAAGCAATTTTATGCTCTATGACTTCAATGAGTGGGAGATAAATTGTTAAGCTAATAGTGTAATTTTAACCATTTAGCTTGAAATTTTCTTGGAAGTTTAACTGGAATCAACATATGAAGATTGCATTGATTTTTTCTGAGTTTATGAAAGAGTCTTGTGCACTTTTAAGAAAGCCTAAGACTTGCATTCTCTAGCCACAGATTTAATGATTTTTTCTCCCTATTCTCCCGTGTAACCTTTGATTGCTCTCAAAACCTTCATGATTCACTGTATCCAAACTAGCGTATTATCTGAATCAAAAATCCAAAGTTAGTGAGGTTGCATTTTTTAGCCTAATTTTAAATTTTACATCGACGTATTTCTCGTCCATTTTATATTACCTGTATATTATGGATTCCACCTTTATGCGCTAAGCTTCCATATCTGTTAAAATAAGGGGTAACTTATTCGTGTTTGCACGCCAAAAAAACTCACGCCAATTTTTCTTTTAAGTGCATTCCAGGTTAGTTATCCTACATAAAATAAAAAATATAATTTTTGATTATGATACCAGAGAGACTTATGCACCTTACATTGATTTCTTTCATCAGAAAATGTGCTCAGCATTGATTATGATCAGATTTCTTTACTAAAATGTCACTATTACTATTTTTGCTGTTCAGTTATTTTCGCTTTGCTTTTATAGAAAAGACTTAAATCGTTTATTGAATTATGGTAACATACAACAGGATATTTACCTTAGGTCATTCCCTGTTCTCCAGAAAATACCTCGAATGATAGAAACTGAGAATCTTATACCTTTCTCGTTTTACCATCAGCTTCCAAAGAGGATTTTCAGATGGATAGATTTGAAACCTCCTGCTTTGCAAAGCCACAAATATTCATACCCTATCCAATCAATATTTGAACTGTTCAGCTCTTCAAATCATTGAAATTCTTCAACTACCAAACCTATCCAGTACACGTTTTAAGGAGAATTACAGCAATAAATCTTGCAATACGTTTGAAAATCAAATATTTGACATGGGAAATGTATTCCTAAATTTTTGTAAATACTTTTATCCTACGTATATAGCATATGTAGTTCTGCTACCAGAGATTTTGCCTTTACCTGAACTTTATCTACATCTGTCAGTGAGTGTTGTCTCGATGAAAAGTTTTAAGTATTATAATTTTTTTTAATTTAAACATTTTTTTAAAATCCATTGGCTAGATAACGTTCATCAGATAATCCAATGGCTCGTTAAACGTTCATCGGGGAAGATAGATCCATTGGTCAATTTTCCGCGTTTTCACCCAGAACTTTGCCCAGAGTACTTGCCAGATTGCCAGAACTTGGGATACCAATATTACATACCTAGAAAAGGGATAGACAAAATACATACCTTCTTCGGGATAAGAATCCGGGCCCAACGATCCGGCAGCTGGCTCGGTTAACTGCTATACTGAATAGGCTGACAATTTTGTTTTCTTGTGGCTAGATACTTGCTTGTTGAACATCATTTGGAATGGCTGAAGCTTTCATTTCATCACTAAGAATGTTGTCCAGAGTGCACCGCAAAAGCCAATTGATATTACACTCGGGAAGAAGGAGAAAAGCAAACATGAGACAAGCCAAGCTTTATAGGGAAATCGACTGCTAATCATTATACCGTTCTAGCCAAAATAGTTCAAGCCAGAGTTCGCTCTGGACTATTATTCCATCGAAAGTTGAAATCAACTCTGCCCTGATGTCATTTTAATGTGGCTGTTGCACTTAATTATAGCTCAATATTAATTTTAACTTAATTCAAAAGCTGGTAGATTTATAACAGTCGATAGAATAAAGTTTCCTGTAGTATATCAGCTAATCTTGACAGTGATTAATCCGAGATACATCAGCTTTAGAGGAAACGCTATGCTTCAGTCACTCAGTAGGTAGCTATTTAAATCTATAAAAAGACTAATTAAATCTGTTATATTGGTAACATTTTCAACAATGCATTTAATCGTTTGTTTATTTGCATAATCTTATTTATTATACGATTCACAAAAAAAAATTTGCAAGGTTTTATTTAAACTAACAAAGTTTTATTTTAATTTAAATCTTTCTATCTCTTCTCATTTTCAACTTCCCGTTAGAAGAAGCGCGCGTTTTCAGCTTATGCTAATTTGAAGTGGAGCCAAGTTCTATTTAAGCAAGAGGTAGAAACCTTTCAGTGTGAGAGAGCTTTTAGTCTCAGACCACGGTCATTCTATTCGACGTTCTCCTGACTAGCTAGCAGTAGATTGCTAATTGAAATAAATCCAAGTGCGTCAGTATTAGTAAACCTTGCTAGCACCATTTAGTTTAGAGGCCAACCTCACGTTATAGCTCTGCGAGCAACGACTGTTTAATTTCTATTTAACTCTAGTTTTAAATTTATCTGACTGTTCATTTTAGACCCAAGTGTGGTCTTTTACTTTCTGTATCCCTATTTGTAAATAATAGTACTTTAATAAAAGAGGATTTTAAATCCCTTTCAAGTGCAGTTCTTCTACCACTTAATCACAGTACCTACCACCAGAACATAGCTGCATTCAGCTCCCTGTTGCAGATCAGGACTTAAGGAGTTCACGAAGATGTTTGCCAAGAATATGCACCGAACACTCAGTCCTGACAAATTCACAGCATAAGATCATATTAAGCGTATGTAATCAATTATATGGATATATAACTATATGTTATTAATAGCTTCTTACACTACATGATATTCCTTATGCATTTATATGAGGCAGCAACAATGCAAACAAATTAAAAATCTTTGTATTTGTTTAAATTAATGTAGACCAGTTTAAATTTTATGCACATTTGTTTAAACAGTTATGGGAAAGCAAGCGAGGCCTATCTGCCTAAGAGAAAGGATACATTGAGGGAAACTGGTTTTTATTAACTTTACACGTGAGAAAATATTATGCATGAAAATTCTTGATGAATTCATTAACTCATATAAAACTTTCAGTATCTTCAACGTTTTTATGAAATTTACATACCATCTCAAAATCAAGGTGGAAGAGTTTGAAGTATACATGGAATAATCAAATATTATTTTTTGGACTTAAAAACAAGTAACCTGTCTGAAATGTCTTTTTTTCTATTGTTTTGTTCTTTCTTGTGTTATAATTATAAGGCTTAATTTCTAAAAATAGATGTGTGCGGAAGTCAGGCTTAGAGGAAGAAGGCATCAGAAATATAGAACAGAAATTAAATAAATAAATAATAATAAGCGAAACAATAAATTAGGATAATACTAGTTAAAATTAAATAAAATGTAAAAGGGTAAAACAACAATAAAGTTGGACTAATGATAAAATGATAAACAGTAAATTAAATTAAATTCATAAATCGCAAAAAATTATTGAAATAATAAAATCAATGAAAGGTGACTACGTTAACAATAGAAAAGTAGGATAGTAATGGTTAAAAGAAAATTAAATGCTAATCTAAGTAGTACTTTGTGTGTGTGTGTGTTCGGATAAAATTCCTTCTTTATTGTGACTATTAATTTATTTTAAACCTTTTCAACCGGATAGATAAAGCAATACATCTTGGGTGTTAATGCAGTTTAATTATCTGGTAATTATCTAGAATTTAATTATCTGTTAAAACCCATAACTATTCCTTAAGAGTTCATATTCCAGTATGGAAATTTCTTTTATCACATTTCAAATTTGTCGTAGTAGTCCATTCTGTTTAAGGGAAAGATTTTTTTATTATTAAACAAATGCCAGGCTATTGACCATCAAGTCATTAGGCTACGAGCTCTCCAATACGTTTTAGGAATACAATCCAAATCATATTGTACAGAACAGACGTCCAGATGAACAGCAGAGTGCGGAGCTCTTGTACGGAGTCACACAGAACACATTCAGGTGAATTAATCATGTTAAAACGAAACAAATAGGAACCAAGGCAATCATGTCCGGTCAAAAGTCTAAGATCGGCCTCAGCGGTAATACGGGGTGAGTAGGACACTCCAGGGCACACTCCAAGGCCTAACACCAGCAGCGTGGGAAGCCACACGACGAACCGTATGCTTGAAAATTCTCTTCATTTCTAATTTAGCAAAGTGGAGAGGAAGGTCCCTATAAAACTTCTTGAGTATATCAGTTCAATTTTTTGCCAAAAGACCCGCCAGCTTGTTAAAAGTGGACAGCAGCAGTCGCTGTAGCAGACTTACTGTTACCCAGGGTGTACCACGAGGAGGCCTGCTACTTTACACCCCGCCTAAGGGAAAGTAAGGCAGACATTTAATCGACAGTATTTAAGCCAGTTTTACTAACTGATAATATATATAAATTTTGTATTAACAATAGAGTTTTCTGTTAGTATTGTAATTGATTTGTACAAAGCAGGAGCTCATCTTATTTGGAGCCCTGAGCTCTAGTCTCACTTTATGATTCCGTTCAAAAACTAAGATATATCAGATCCGATGGACTCTGGCTGCAAACCCTGAACACATCAATTAGACAAAGAAGCAAATGTTTAATTAAGAATTAAGCCTACAGATCTGCAGCCACATCAAGTCCATTCTGGCGGCGACGTTTGAAGTGTATTGTCACTTGATTATAATACTGAACTCACAATAGCAAGATACATCAAGTTATAACTATATGAATGGTTTAGTATCTATTTGTTATCGATTACTACCTCTGCAAGACAATAGCTTTAAAATAAGTTGAAATATAACTTAATGGTGAAAGAGATTGAGTAGGTAAGGTTTCTGACAGGATTAATTCTTACATACATAAAAATGCAAAGCAAGCTTTCTTTCTTCTTCCATTCATATGCATTGTAGTATAAAAATGCATATGCTATTAATTTTAGAGATTAATAAACTTTAAATTATTTCCATATAAAATATATATATATATATATACAAATTTATCTCATCATTATAATTCAAAATTATTATTCAGTTAGTGAATTGTTAAAAGGCGAAAAAATATTTTACATTTAGGTATTAACTTCCGAATAAATGAATAATAGCTTTGCATGACAATGATAGCAATGTAATTTCCGCCTTTCTTCTTCTGATACGTCATTGCTTTATTCTTAATGATGACAATAAAGGGCACATTTAAATGCGTATACGTGCAATGAAATAAATGGTACACGATTTCCGCATTGTGTTTCACAATGTGTTTCCTTGTATATTCATAATGCATCGTAAATAATTAGAGCTGTTAATAATGCTTTATTTTTCTTTTAAGGAGGAAACATTACTCTGACCACTTTCTTTCGTTACTAGTGGATTTAAGATTGGAAATTTACATTTCGCAAAATTTTAACACTTAACCCGGAGGAAGGCGCATCAAGAAAAGTTACTAGAGTGGGCGCACGGGGTATCAGATACTCCAATGTTTAAAATAAGGTAAAAACTGTTTTATTTGGTTTTAAAGCTGTTTTCTTTTATACTACACGAATAAGACTTGGGTTACAAAAAATTAATTTCCAAAATAAGCATATAGAGAATTAAAATTAAGATAAATGAAAATAATAACAAAATAAACATCATACCTTTAAGTTTTATTGCATCTCTAATACACAATACAACTTATTTTATTTGTTTACACTTTGAACAAAACTCATTCACGTGTTCTTAGCACAGAAGGTTTTCACATTTTAACTATAGCATTCGCGGTCTTCTGTCCTTGGCTCTAGAACATTCATCACCACAACTTTTATACTTATTTGCTTCGAATTTCGTATATTCGTTTGAATTATTTCTCGAAACTCCTGCTCTTCTTTTGCATGCAGTACGTAAGTGTCTCGGTAAAGTATCAATCCGGGATCGTTTTGTTTAATATATGTTTTTTATTAATTGTAATGCCAAGTCCCTCAAAAACAGACATCTGCTTCTGTATCTGGTTGGTGGATTAGCAGTCGAAAGTAATATAATTCGAGCATTTATTGGAGCAACATTCCGTGTAGAAAGGAAAATTATCATTGGCCCCTTCCTTGTTATTCTGGCAATAACTTGCTGCCATTTCATCTACAATATCCACTGCTTCCTTAGTCGTATTATAAAAATATATAATTTCTGGCGTTTTCTTTTCTCCGGTAGTGTCATCGATAGCATCATCCTTATGTAATGTTAAAAGCATAAAAGCAGTTTTTCCTTTTTTTTAGGAACATAAGAAATGAATGTTTTATTTTTTTCGAAACCAAACAGTGTAGAAAATATTCCCATTTTCATCTTCAGTTTCCGAAATGTAATCTTCTTCACTTTCAAATATTTCTAATCAGTCTAACAGCCGTTGCGTTTCCGATTCATAGGGAGTCATTCTTTTTTCCATAATGTGCTTAGAAATCTTTCTAAATTTAAATTCAAATACTTTAAAATCGCTTGCGAGTATAAATATTTACTGTTACACTCTAGAAATAAATTTTTAAAATAAATATTCAGTCAGACAAACACTTAATGTGGACAGGCGCGTGGGGTGTGTTACAACCCAGATGCAATAAAATGCCGACAAATCTTTGTCTGAAACACACAGGCAACGGAAAAGCGGTTCTGAAAGTCACTCACTACTAGAAACTTAGCTATTGAATGTAGTACAGAATTTCAGGTTCCCAAGTTAGGAATATTCCATTTTTTTGTAGACTTGCTGTATGATACACCCAACGCGCTTTCCCGTGGGTTAACACGTGAAAAAAGATACTTATAATTACGATATTATTTTTACTTGGAAATGCATTGCAATATGTTTTATAATTTTTGAAAAGAGTTTATTAGCGGTGCATAAATATTATTATATTCTTTAAATTTCTCAATAATTTCAAAAATTCTCTATCATAATCAGTCTTATAAAGCACAATAAAAATACTTATGACCGAAATTCTTAGAAATGTGATTTGTAGAAAAGAAGAAGTATTGCTTCCTAAGATAGAAATTATAAATATTGATAATTCGTTTTTCATTTGTTCCCGGGTATCTTTGACTTAATATTACTATTCTTTTGTATCTTACGGTTTTCTCGTGTGTAATATGCACATAATAAGAACCAGTTCTCAATAAAACTTTTTCTTAATATTGGAGAAGGTAGTATTCAGGGGCCCTGCCTTACCAGATAAATAAAATCTATGTTTAGGTTTCAGAATATTCTAGATAAAAGTATTTTATAAAATACTTTTCGCGAGGCAATTTATAACTGCATTTTACAGAAATCTCTTATTTAAATATCGTAAAGACTGTGGAAATAATAAACATTAGTAATAAATCTTATGTTTTTTTTTTTTACAATTAGCCGTTGTACGGTGATTTATATGAAGCAAGATTTGGTTCACAAAACTCAACAGACGCTAACACCTGACACCATAATTAAATAAATCTTGCGACAATAGCAAAAAGAATGTGTGATTTGCATTTGGACACCACGAAAGGAAGCTGCGTAGTCATTTCAGATTGGGATTGACATTTTAATAACCTGATGCGGACATTCGAAAGAGTCTTTCTTTGTGAAGAATATCTCTTTCTTGAAAAAGAAATAGGATAGAGGAGAGTCGTTTGTTCCGCTCTTGACAAATCGTAAAATCAGTTGCAATGTAACTAAATAAATAAATAAAAATCTGAAAGTGCTCAGAATTTAAAGATCGCCCAAAAGGGTTTGTTATGGTTTTTCTACGCTCTCGCTGAGCTCGCAGTTTAACAATCTGCTATTACACACACTCCTGTTAACCCATTTCTTTTGCTCTTTTTAACTTTATTATTAAGCATAATTTTCTTCTCACGTACGCATATACAATTCAACAGCAAAATTACAAAAAACTTGAAAGCAGCATGTGTTTACAATTCTTGAGGTATAGTTAAGTGTTGGCATATATTTTTCTATTTTTATCAGTCTTTTCTCATTTATCACATGAATGTACAATTTTCTTAGTAAGGTGGTTGCAAAACTCATTTTTGTCTTTTTATTATTATTTTTTTGTGTGTTAAATTTATTAATTAAGTATCATGTTGTCACCCAGACTGTATAGTGATCAGGGGAGCTTATTGCAGTACCGAAGGACCAGGGTTCGAATCCCTGTGAAGGCATAGATTTTTGTAAATGCATAGTGCCTTTGCGGCATGGGGGCACTCTAAATATATGGCGAGCCGAAAATACTCACATGGGGTGTATGGAAGGAGACAAGGGTGGGAGACCCTCGGACTACCCCCTGAGGTGCTATCCCTCAAAACTGGAGTGGAAGTAGAAGTCCAACCATCTTGATGCTTTAGCAACCATTCTTCCATACAATTCACGGATAAGACAGCAGCAAGAAGTATCATGTTCTTCTGACTTACGCCGCATAAAATACAGTTGATTAGTAAAATCAAAAAATGTTTAAAAACAGCATATCTTTAGAATTTCCGATGTACAGTCTCGCGCACTGGAGAAAACAATATTTTAATCAGTGTTACCACTACTCGCTTTCAAATCGCTGAGTTTGTTAAAAAATCATTACATTTTTTCAAAACATAAAATCTAAAGTTCGAAATTCAAAATTCAAGCTTCCAGGTGCACATGTTCGACTAGAGAACTACGTTATTTAAAATATGATGGCCTTAGGTAACGTCGTTTTTTCACAGTGCGAGAAACATACATACATTCACACAGATTCTTTATTATTTAATTTCTTTAAAAGTAATACGATAATATTTCGTGGCAACAATTCGTCAAGTGATTCAGACATAAAAGCGATACGTCGCTAAATCCCGATTTGAGACTTAAACCCATTCGATCTAACCCTAACTTTTTTGGGCTAAGGACAATTATGGCATAAGTAGAAAAGTACTCAAGTACTATTGACCTTACGGGTACATACTATCGCTCGAACAGATTGCCATTTTTTAAATGTTTCCACAATTTCCTTTCTTAATACGAATTAACTTTTGAAATGACTTTTTCACCCTTCATTAATAACTGTTTATGTTCATTTTAGAAATTTCCGTACTTTTCAATAGAAAGATTACAGAAATTCAGGTATTACTTTCTTGTAATTTCATTTGGAATAATTTAATTCACTTTTCTTTAAGTGAAGATCAATTAACATTTCCAACAATCCATTTGCCGCCTGCCACTGGTGTATGAAATTAGCGCATGTTAAATGCATTCACAAACGTACTGCAGTTCGAATTCCAGAAAGCATGAAAGTTTGAAATTATAATGTCTTTTGGAATAGGAACACTACAAATATATCAATTTCAAAAGCACTTTCGAGATATTTGTGACAGGAAAAGCGGGATATGAGCTCTTCAGACATTTTTACCTGGTATATTCACGTTGAAATTAAAGTGCAGCATAAATAGCCTCGTGGCCGTTGCCTAACTTAAATAATGGAAGCTATGTCCATAGACCCTTTGACTTTACTATGGACAGATTTTTAATAAATCTATGATTTGTACTGGAAAAAATAACAGTGATTTTTTAGATTAATTCTTGATGATAGGAAGGAAATCCTTTCTTCGTTTATTATAATTATTAGATAAAAATCTAAATTTTAAAATAATTCTAAATAGTTTATAGAACAGTTTACAGATATTATTTTAAACCCACTATAATTTATATTTCATATTTGATAAAATAGTCCATTCCACTGCTTAAGGAATGAGAATTAAGAATTTCAGGGCCAAAGAAAATCCACGTAGATTTTAAATTTGAAACGCTTCTTAAATCGTAGCGTGCTCAAGATTTAGAAACTTTATAGCAAAAATCTGATCTATGTTACTATAACAATAAGTAATTTAGCACAGAAAATTACCCACCGTATTCTTCATAAAAACGCTGAGCAATTAACCGTGGAAAAGATGAGCTGGTTGCTTTCTGAAGCTGATAGGTTGTCCTAAAAGGTATTTTACAATATCAGTGTCATATAATTAACTCAAAGCAAAAGTAAAGTTTGTCTGATTTACCAACTCAATTTTTTTACGTATGGTAATGAATAAATGTTTGAATTTTCCAGGTCACAAAAGTAACGTAACCGAAAAAAAAATTTTTTTTCTTTGCTGTTGTAGGATGGTGATTGTAAAAATTGTTCATTCCTATCTACCCGTGCAATAATGTTCTGAGTAAATGCAGCCCGTTTTGTCTTGTCATCTGGTTGGATTTCCAACATTAATTGCAGTCTGTGCGTAAAAAGAAGAAGACGCTTTCGGAGTATCCAGTGCGCTGTCATACAAGGGATTCGATGCCTTACGAACCTTGCCTTTTGATGATTCGATGCCTTGCCTTTTGATGCCTTACATGCCTTCTGTGGTGAACACTGGAAAACCTATCGAATTCCTTCTATATCTTCGTCACTTCTCCTTGGCCTGCCTACAAATCCACACTCCCTGTTTCCATGAAGTTCATGAGCCATTTTCTTACGGATGGTCGAAAAGGTGGAGGTTTCTTCTATCGCGCTTTGAAATTTCTCTAAGCTTGAATGTCTAACTTCTTTTTACTAAGCCAAACTACATACTCTGTCTTTTTCCCGCGCAAAATTCATTCTTGGATTCATTTATGGTGCTCCTACCACCATGCAACAATGGAAAAAATAACTTTTTACAATCACGTTGCTCTCGTCTCTTGTCAACTGGAAAAACAAAATGTTTATTCTTTACCTCAGATTAAAAAACAAAAACTGAGTTAGTGCATCAAACAAACTTTACTTTTTTTCTCTAAGTTAATTACAAGTCGAGTTAAGTTGTGAAGTACCTTTTGGAACACCCAGTCGAATCATTCCTCCAAAGAATAAACAGCTAGCAGAAATTCATATTTCCTCTCAGAACACAAAATAAAAAGTTTCTTTCAAAATTTAAGATGATTCTACATATTTCAAATCAAATCCAAAATGTCATATGAAAAGAGCAGAAAACGGGGCAAAGAGACCGAAATTACTACAGTTTTCCACTAATGAGTTCTGAGTGAAGTTCTGTATGGAGTGTTTTAAGTAAAATTCCAACTCTAAGTAAGGTGAGAATAGTTCGCAAAATGAAGGGACGCATGTAAACTTTCCTTTAAATCTTTTGTGCTGACTTTAACTTTTAAAGAATCATCTTGGAATTATTTCAAATCGGATAGAAAAATAAATTCGGGCAAAAGACTGAAACCTAGGACTTTACTTAAGCTCTGATTTAATTATTTAATACATATGCTCCAGCTTCTCTCCTGTGCCATACAATTCTAGTTTACATAACTCTAATCGAGCGTTTTCAGCGCAGATGTTAGTCCGTTTATGTAACCAAGCAATCGAATCAATCGCCTAAAACATCAAATATTTCCCACAAGTCGTCTGCGACATCGGAAAAGAAAGGCAGCAAACCATGGAGGAACCGATTACGCGATTCCATGCGGAAAGATCAATGGCTTTCTGAGGCGTGCCGAGAACCAAATAAAATGATCAATGTGTCATTGGTTATGGGAAAATTCGGATAAAACACCTTCAGGTTTTTGCTTCTTCCCCTCACCACTTTTTTCCCAATAATATCCTAATCCATATATCACTAACCCTTTTCTTTCGTAGGCGTTTCTTTTTGCACGTTTCGCTTTCAAGTTTTGGCAATAACAACAGCAGTAACAATAAGAAAAAAAAAAGGGGGGAAATGTGTAGGATATTGGTGATGTTACACTTTTTCGATAAATTTGAGGATTTTGACAAGCTTCGCCTGACCGAAACAGGTCGAAGTTTCAATGGATTTTCCTTTTTCAATTTGTTTCTTCCTTTCTATGTGACCTTTCGCAGAGCTGTGTTTTGTGGAATGAAGCATTTGTATTCAGTAAAAGAATTAAAACGATTTGACCATTCCTAATTTGGATGTGTTGAAAGTCTGACCTGTTTCATCAAAATCTATAAACAAACTAGAAGTTTGAAACGAAGCAGGGTATGATGATATACAATAGGATAGAATTAAACATCAAAATTCTCTAAAGGAGCGATTCTCAGCTGGTGGTACGCAAGAGAAAACTAATTGGTACGCAAAGTGTTTTTAACTATTAAATTCAAAAATTATATACCCCCACCATCCTGTTTGAGTTTTTTCTCTGACGCTCGTAACTTTATGCGATCTGAGCTTTATTCGAGGACAATAGCGCTCATAGGTCGCTCATAGCAAAATAATTCGTTTTTATTTTCACAAATATTTTTTTAGCCATAGATAATGTGGTGATTTAATATGTTTTTAAAAATAATGTTTTAATCATGTTTTTAAAAAAAGTAGTAGAAATGGATGTTGTATTTGATAGGAAATAAAAATAAGTTCCTATAAAATAAGTTCCTTCTCAATTCTTTTAGAGTTGATTAATTTATTAGCATGTCCACACTTTATGTCTCCACCATTTCCGGGCTCATATTCTCGATTTTGAATTAGAATAATTTCTTACGTTGATTTCCTGTCTCT
>KK115557.1:623022-655369 GCA_000611955.2 Stegodyphus mimosarum
TTGTTGCTTTGTATTAATTACTTTTGTACGCGATTTGAGAATATCGTCGTTTGCTTTTGAAGAATTCATAACATTATTCATGCATTTAAATATTTGTGATAAAAATAATAAAACAAACCTAAAATGGCTAGGATGGACTAAGTGGAAAAGTGATGATTCACAGGTGATAGATCCAGTACAATCTACTAGCACTAAGAATATTGAAAAGAAAAGAAAAATTGCTTATAGGAAATATAATTAAATTTATTTATCATTTGGGTTTACTTGAAATGGAGTTGAAATTGACCCTCAACCTCAATGTGTTGTTCGCGATGAACTATTATCCAATTAAAATATGAAACCATCATTCTAGTAAGTTTGAGAAATTGAAGGTACTAGAGATTTCTCGGCGGCCGGGAGGAAACTATATAAGCCCGGGAAGAGCATCAGTTCTCAGTTTTTAGTTCAGAGATAGATACGAGTTTCGCTATTTACCAGCGATTTCCACTGCGTTCAGTTTAACGTTCTTTGTAGTTAAAACTGGTAACTACTGATTGTGTTCTTTCATACTAAGAAGAACTGTACGAGTACTTTTATACTAGAACTGTAAAATAGTTCTTTTGTGAAAATAAATTTTATAAAGTTATCATCGGTTCTGTGGGCATTCAATCTTCTACGAACCTTTGAGCACGCTACAATATATATCGTAATTCTGTACGTATAATATATAATGTAAAAATATGTGAGTTGTAAAATAATTGACATATGTAATAACTAATGTGACTGTAAATACAGGGTGTTTATAAACTCCCGGACCCATTTTGATGTTTAATAACTCATAATAAAGATCGATTAAAATTAATAACATAAATGGTTAGATAGACTCAAAAACTTTCATGACCCTTGTCAACGAACTTCCACGTGTGCCCCCTTCGTCGTACGGAGAATATCAAGTCGATATTCAATTTCACGCCAGGTACCGGCAAGCATGTCGGCATCCACAGAGGCTATTGCGGTTGTAATTCTGGCTTTTAGGTCATCAATGTTCGACACTCTTCTCCTGCAAACGTTGTCCTTTGCGAATCCCCAAAGGAAAAAGTTCAGCGGCGTTATATCAGGTGATCTGGGTGGCCATGGAATTGGACCTCCTCCCCCAATCCATCTTCCTGTAAAATGGTCATTCAAAGAACTACGAACGATGGTACCCCAATGAGGTGGGGCACCATCTTGTTGCAAAAAGACATGTGGCTGAAGCTCTTCTAGTTGTGGAAATACGAAATTTTCCAACATGTCTAAGTATACGACTGATGAGACCGTCTTTTCTGTAAAAAAGAAAGGCCCGATGACTCGGTCGTGCATTACTCCACACCACACATTAACCTTTGGGGAATCCCTTTGTGCCTCACGGTATTCGTGGGGGATTTCAGATCCCCATATGCGCAAATTATGGCGATTAACAATGCCCGAAAGATGAAAGGATGCTTCGTCGGAGAACACTATGCACTTCAGAAATCCTCCTTAGCATATCTGTTGCAAAGGCCATCCGCCTAGGCCTATAATAATAGGCAATAGTTGCCAAAAACAAAAGAGAGAAAAATGCAATTAATAAGCAGACGATATTTAGAAAAGTACAGATATTTAGACTGGAAAATTTAGATTGGAAAATGAAATTATCTGAAATTAACCACAAGCGCAGACGATATTTACAAAAGTAAAGATATTCAAACCTGAAAAGGAAAATATACAAGTTATTCCATCAATAAATGCCATAAGTTTGTTTATATCTTCATTATTTTATGAGTTATTAAACATCAAAATGGGTCCGTGACTTTATAATCACCCTCTATTATGAAAATTGAAATAAATGCTAGTCTGTTAGTCCAGCAGAGAGCGTATCTTTAGAATTTTTGGATGAGTTTAACTACTAGTAGATACTATCTGCCAGGATGAATAAACACTGAAAGACTTTTGAGGAAACGTTAGGTCAGTCTTTATCCTTGGTGGTGTCAGAGTCAGAAAAGCCACTACCTGGTCTGAAAAGCAAAACAGCCATTAGAATAATTTGCAGGAACTGAATTATTCACCATTTTGTTTATTGTTCTAACAATTTGTACACTACGAACTATTTGAAATCAGTTAAACCATCACACATCTAATGTAACTTCAGAAATTAAATGAAAAAAAAATCTGAAGGCTTTCAGATTTTAGATTACGCCCAAAGAGGCGTTCTTTTAACGTTTTACGTGTTACCTTTCTTTATTAAATATCATGTTCTTCACACTTAAGTCATAAAATTCAATTCAACAGCACTATTACAAAATAATTTAAAAAAGAGCGTATCTTTAGAATTTCCGGTACACAATCTCGCGCACTGGAGATATTTTTTTTCCCTCACATTGTTGCCATTGCTCGCTTTAAAATCTTTAAGTTTGTTAATCAAAAAATCCTTAAAACTTAAAAAAAATTAAATAGATGATAAACAAATTCCAGAATCCAAGTTCGGGCTTCCAGGTGCCCATATTCGAGTGGAGGACTACGTTACTCAAAATCTGCTTTATTTAGAGAAAAAATTTTCGCACGCTAGAAATAAAAATCTGCTTTATTTCGAGAAGTGTTGCCACCGCTCACATTCAAATTGTAGAGTTCGTAAATAAAAAGTTTTTAAGCTTTACAATGAAATAAGAATAACATTGTCAAACATTAAATACATTATTCCCCATTTCAAAAATTCATGGGAAGCCATTTCTACTGTTATCATCTTCGTGTGACTTTAGTCAGCCGAAATATTAATTAAAAACTCTGAAAACACTAATTTTCGCACTCAGTTTTCTTATGGCAGCAGTTTCGCTCGTAGGAGATAAAAATGATTTATTTCGAAAAGCGCTTTCAAATCTTAGAGTTTGTTAATAAAAAATTTGTAAGTTTTACAAAATCTATATAAAGAAGAATGCCTGTTTGTGCGTTTGTTTGTTTGTTTGTTCGCGTTATTGATTTCTAATCAATTATGATCGATTTTTTTGCCACATTTAATCGACTAAAATTGAATATAGGTGAAGTATTATATGGAACTTGAGCTTTTACGGCCATTTTTTTAGAATGACAAAAATAATTAAAAACTGCGTGCCATTGTTGCTGATAATATGAGAGAGAATTAGTTTAGTTTTCTATCGATATTTTTATGTGAGATCTATATCGCATTAGAGCGAAAAATATATGACTATTAATCGTATTTTTTGCATCCCTATTAGAGAAAGATTACGGCGGTATCGTTCTCTCTGTTGTTAGATACATTACTCTCAATCTATCTTAACTGGCTTTGGGTACTTTCGCTAGTTTATAATAATTTGGCCGTGAAATAAAATAAAAAAAATTGTAATTCAGCATGTTAAGTAGTTTTACGATTCCTTTAGAAATAGTTTAGAATTATTAATATATTTTTATATTTTTCCCAAAAGCATTTTTAAGCAAAAATAATTAATCATTCCATTTAACAAATAATAATAATTTCAAAGAAAATTCATTTCGAACAAAGAATACCTTCCCAGAACAGTTAAGGGGTGTCGGAACCCCCTATACCGACAATGTTAAATCGGCCATTTTCGATGTACCTTTTCTCAAAATCTGCTGTAGATATACACTTGAAATTTTTTGTGTAATTAACGTACACCTATCTGATTAGACTGAAATGAACTTTTGAAACATTTTGAATTTTAGACTAATTTACAGACTATTTTATTACGCATAGTAAAATTTAGCACTTTTCTCTCGCAAAAAAATTTGTGAAATTTTTTTATCTTAATTTATCACAAAAAGCTCACTTCAGTAAATATAAGAAAATATAATAAATAAGCCATAAAAAGTTTAGGTACCTAGGAGCAGTAGTTCCTGAGAAAAGGTGCATCGAGTATAAAAAAATCACGTTTTTATGTAAAATTCCTCATTTATCAAAACATTAGATCTTAAAATAAAACTAGATTTTTTAAAGTTCTAATTTTCATAGAGATAGTATTTTTAGAAAGCTAAAAGTGTAGAGAATTTGAAAATGCAAAAATCCCAAATCAATATTTTTTGAAGATTTTTGGCTTCCAACACCCCTTAAATAATTGAGGGAGATATCATAGCGGTATCATATCTATTTCTTTACTAAAATTAATCTGATTCTGCTACTTTACAAGAACTATTTTGATAGGAATAGTTGAATTACTCATAATAAGTGATCTATCACAGTTATTATAAAAACAATTTCTTCAAAACATAGCAGTGTCAAGCAGTTTAAACAACAGATAAACATATATCTAACTTATCTTATACGATGTATGTTTTTATCAACTGAAATAAACAATTTTGGAGTTTTTCCTTGTGAAGTAAGCTCTATAGGTTATTACTCTGTGTGGGAGAAAAAGGATGTTTCTTCTCTAGTGAATTTTTTCTGGATAATTCTGTTTTAAAGGACTAAATTCATTGCAGCTAATTATATCTTGGAACTTCCTGGTTGTAGATTGGGAAAAAGGACAAGGATGTTTACCGAGCTAAACTATAAATTATATCGCGCTTATTATTTCGATTTATTTATTTTTGATCATTTTGCTTTTCGGTTAAGGAAATTAAGCAGATATGAATTTTTTTTTTTAGTCCAAAGGAGCAATTTGCTCAGAAGGAGTATTAATTTCGTTTAGACATTTTGCGTTGATTCATTATAAATGTCCGTATCACTTTTCAAATTGTTGCCACCAAATATTATCGCCCTGTATTATATTTAAAGAAATGGAATAATGAAGAATCTGCATAAATGTATATGTATGTTTTTCGCATTGTCATAAAACAACAGCACCTAGAGTCATCAAATTTTAAATAACGTCATCCTCCTCCGAATATGGACATCATCTGGAAGCCCAAATTTGAAATTTGGAATTTGTTTTATCATCGATTTCATATTTTGTAAAACTTTAACGAATTTTTGATTAACAAACTCAAGGATTTCAAAGAGAGCAATGGCAACGTTGTACAGAAAAAGCATTTTTATCTCCAGCCCGGAGGGTTTGTGTTTCAGAAATTCTAAAGATATGCTCATTTTAAAATTATTTTGCAATATTGTTCTTTAACTGAATTTTATGGTTTAAGTGCGAAGAACATGATATTTAATAAATAAAGGTAAGACACAAAGTGTTAAAGAAAACGCAATTTTGAAAGTAATTTAAAATTTGAAACTTTCAGATTTTTTTTTTAATCGAATGGCGGACATTTGCCTTTTTAAGCATCGGCCAATCCTAAGGCCACAGAAATGGTGGTCATTTTATTGTAGAGGCGCCTGATAGGCGGCCAACGTTACCTTCTACAAGGAGACAAGCAATTTACATCCATGCCTTCTCTGGGATTCGAACCGGACCCTGCGGTATCGCATTCGGCTTTCCTAAACAATATACCGTCTGGGCGGCCCCACTGCTGCCGCTGCATAAAAGAACGAGTTAAGTTTTTTTAAAAAAGGAACTTTCTTATTAATATGTTGTTACGAATTCTGTGTATATGTAAACAATTTATCGAAATTATTAATTAAATTATAGTATTTCTTGTATAATGTAATTTGAAATGCCTCGAAAAGGCGAAGCTTTAACGGAAAAATAAGACTACAGGTGCAAGTCGATTTAAAAATTAAGGTAAATGGTTATCTCGTTACATTGGCGATACATCGCCAAGCTGGCAGTGGTTTTGGGACTAACTTTTGTCGCCAAATGTGATGAGAAATCGTCGAAAGTCCTACACCTTAGTGATCATACTATGCATACTACAATATGTAATACAGAATTCCAAAGCTGACCTCAGTTTTGAAGTATTTACTTTTATCTTTTAAAATCAGTTGCCATTTATAAAAATCTAAAATCATACAGCAATAAATTTAATTTTATCTGTCTTCCAAATCTGCAACACAGAATATTGCGAAACTTAGTATTTCTGCTCAAATGATTTAATTAATTACGAAAGTGGTGGATCAGAAATTTTGCAAAAAATAAAATCAGAAATTTTGTAAATTAGTAATACTAATTATCCGCCCTTTGGATTTCTTAAAATTATTTTTTCCTTTCTCACATTTCTCGCACAGTTCTTTGGATTGGCTGTCTGAATTAAAAAAAAGTGCTGAGTGAATTGCTTGTCTGAATGCGAAACATGCGCTCTTGAATGATAATCAGTAATTAGATAATTTATTGTTGCTACATTTAGACCTCGATGTTCCTTTATTGCCCTAGAATCACAACTGGCTGAGTGGTTAAAACAGCGAAATACTGATAGTTAGAAAACTTGGGTACGATTCTCGTTTAAATTCTCGTCAAAATGTGGATTTTTAAAAATATTTTTAGAAAATATTTTTTAAAGTTCTGACAATCCTGCTATGAAATATCTAAACTTATAATATAAAAAATCAAAAGTGAACATAAGCAGAAATTTAAGTGATGCATGATTAATATAACTAATGAATAATTCGTAACTCAAAATTATTATTTTAAATCAGAAGCTGCACCTAAAAACATTTCAATAAGGGCTAACAGGGTAAAATGTGTAAAGTTGCTATTATTTTGCATTAACAAGTTATATATAATTTCAGCCTTTACTATAACTTTTCCTTTCAGTTTCCTCACCAGAAATGTAAATGATTTAGAAAGTATTTAAGCTGAGGCTTTGGGATTGTAAGACAGAGCATGCTTCTGTCTCTCGAGGCCACGTTAATTTAGTTCTGCCATCTTGTTTAAGGTTGAGTTTCTTCGACTTTGCGTTATTGCTGCCGACAGTTAAACTGCTAAGCCTGTTAGAGTTTTGAGGCATCTTCGATTTAAATTTACTTGTGGAGTTATTTTAAATTTACTAAATTTACTAACCTACATTTTATTTTAATTTGACTGTTATTTTCATTACATTACCACAAACGGTGGTTGATTTCTGTGAGCACGAGAAGGGTATTTATGTTCCAAGTTCTGTTAAATAAAAAAGGTTTATTTTAAAATCTTTCCAAGACCTAGTAATTAACTTCAGACGCAGAGATAGTTCGCCTTACGTAGGAGTTTCAAATTAGTGTATGCTCCCAAAGCAAATGAAATTCTATAAATTTATGTACATTAAATTTCTAATTCGAAAACGAACAAAAAGCTGTTAGTAAATTTATTCTAATTCTTTAAAATTATCCAGCATTGACAAGTTACATGTGAAGTCAGGTATTTGATTTGCCATGAATCAGTAACTGACTTTCTGATAAGAATCAAAAGAAGTTTACATCATATGAGTTTCTAGAATCATTAGGTTATTTTAAAATAGAGAAATGAAAAAACGAGCAATGCCCTCGCAGGGACTCGAACTTGGACCTCTCGAATATGCGCCGAATGTGCTACCGTTATACCACGAAGACATGCAAAAAGGAGAGAGAAATATATACGCCTGTCAACACCCATACCATGCTGAAAATACCGGTTTTCGTCCGATCACCTTAAATACCCCCCTTTTAAAAGGCGACTGGGGATTAGGGGACCCAGTCGCCAAATCCTGGCGGTGACGAATTATTGTCCACCACTTTTTAGTTCGGGGGACACTATAGAGCTATTAGGTTATTTTGAAGCAGAAGACATGAAAAATGAGCAGTGCCCTCCACGGGACTCGAACGTGGGCCTGTCGAATACGCGAAAGTGCTACCGTTATACCACGAAGGCATGCGTTACACCACGAAGGCGTGCACAAAGGACAGAGAAAATGCCTTATATGTTAACGCTCAAAAATGCTTGTAACCTTTCTAAAGGAAAATCGTGTATTGATTCTAGGAAATTATATAATCGGAAATTCTAGGAAATTATAAAATTATATATAATATATATAGGTATTATAAAAATCGCGTTTTATAAATTAGATTGATTACATATAAAATGTGGATTTACAATTCAAAACTGTTTCTTTTTAATAAAGTATAAATTTGATTTATCAAGTCGAGAAATTCATTTAATTCAAAAAATTTGATTTAATCAAAAATATGAACTAAAGAGCTTAGAAGCATATTCTAAAAATTTTTTACTGCAAACAAAAATCATTTTTATTCGTCATTACGATTTCAAAAACTGCATTTCTCTTTATTTGCTAATAGCCATATATATTCGTTGCTTAAAACGGGCTGTCTGCTTGCGCGTTTTCGTAATTTCTCTCACTTGTGGCGTGGAAATATGGATTCCAGTTTTCCGTGGGAAATCTTCCACGAAAGCTTCCCATCCCTTAGGCAAAACGTTTTCGCGTGCTTTGCCGTAATCAAACAAACCAAACCACTTCGTAGTTTAAAAAATTTTGGCTTTAAAAAATAGACGGGTGATTTATTCGAAATAAAATGCATAGGAATTAAAGGAGAGATGCTTACTCGGAAGAGATTTTACGGTCATAGAAACTCCAAGTAGCCATTTGAGAATAGAACAGAGCCCCAGTGTTCAGAGGCTTTAATTACTCTGTTAAGACTCTGTTACTCTCATTAAGAGTTTTTGAAGCAGAAGACATGAAAAATGAACAATGCCCTTCCCGGGACTCGAACCTGGATCTCACGAATATGCACCGAGTGTGCTACCATTACACCCCGAAGGCATACAGAAAGGAGGGAGAAAATATCTTATATACTCCCCATTTTAAAGGGTCACTGGGGATTAGAGAAATCGCCAAATCCTTGTCGTGAAGCATCATTATTCACCACCTTTTAGTTCGGGCGGCAATTGTATAGTCACTAAGTTATTTTGAAGCAGGAAATGTGAAAAATGTGCAATACCCTCGCCAGGACTCGAACCTGGACTTCTCGAATACGCGCCGCGTAGACTACAGTTACACCACAGATACATGTAGAAAGGGGGAAAAAATACCTTATAACTTGACCACTGATTGGCTTGAAACCTCTTGGACATTTGCTGCTTTTCTTATTGTCTTAATTTTAAGAAAATCGATTATTGATATATGTGGAATGCTATGTTGCAAGCATTTTCTATGTTGATTGTTTAGATTCTAAACATTTCCAGTTGTTCTCTAATTGTTTTGCACTCGACAGATGGATCATTATCTCTTGAAAGAAGTTCTTAATTATTGATTCCTTTAAGGATAGTTCTTAATATATTAACTAGAGTTTTCGCTAATCTTTTACGATTGTCATTTTCTTCATATTTTAGGTCAACATCGCTAGAACTTTACCGAATATCCAAAGTGACCTTCACCATAAATTGCCCTAAAGCAGCTTAAAAATGACAAGACAGCAGTTCATCCCCCTTACACCAAATCCAGCGAAAGCTACAAAACTTTATTAACTAAATAAGCATATTTCGCAAATTAATTCAGTTATTAACTTGAAAGTATTTTTAAATTAAAGTTCAAATTTTTCTGTTTCTTCTAGTATAAGTTATAACTATGTAAACTCCAATTAAGTATTTTTAAATCCATATTAGAACATGAAAATCACACCCATTCCCATTGTCTACTGCCAAGCGCGTTCCGAAAACGAAAGTAACGAACTTACTATCTTAAGTAGAAAACTCTTAAGTAAAACAAATTAACACAGAGATTAAATAAAATACACATTGTGTAGCATAATTTGGAATATAAAAGAAATAATTAATAAATTAACTTAATTTCGCTACACAACACCATCATCTATTAGTAACCTACTCCTTTCATTATTTAGATCTTCTGTTTCATTCATTAATTGATGATTATCATTTGCACTTCTGTCACCAGAAAATGTGCCAGATTTTCACTGCGTCTCATACCTCTGTTCCCTCTGAACGTGCTGTCATTATCTTAAAGGTATTTTTCTCATTATCTTAAAAGTGTTTTATATATTTTGACTTCTCGCCGGCTTTCCAGCAATCTAATGCATACTGTTTCGAAATCGAACTTCGTTACATAAGGCTGAAGTAATATGTGAGCCGTCTTATATGGAAATTACATTATATAAGACCTGCGCTATACGAAAGTTATCTATTTTTGTTTTCCAGCTGAGCTGAAACACTTATTACTCATAAAAGGTTCTGGATCCCAATTAAAGCAGTGCTATTGGCAACAGGAGGTAAGAGAGTTAATATCATTAGAACGAAATTAAGTACTTACGAAACCTAATGAAACGAATGAACATTTTTTGAGCTTTCTTTTATTAAAAAAGAAGTTGCCCACGTGAGGAGATAAATAAGATGTAATTACAATTAGGCATCATGCTGAGGACTTACTCTTTCTATTTAGGATGTCTGACGAATAGCCGTTTAAAATACATGATTTGCTGCTAAATATCATTTAAATTTTATGGAATTAATCTTATTAAATTCCTACTATTAGCTTACACTCTACCTACAGCTCAAATTTTCAATCGTTAATAAAATTCTTTTTATTCATCCACTCAAATTCAAATACATTTTTTTAAACTTGTAGTGGATGACACTTGATGTTAATACAGTTTTTACAAAACTTTTAATTAAAAAAAATTTTTTTTCTATTTTTATTTTTTTTTTATTTTAAAAATTTTCCTTTGTTGAAATAAGTAGAAATTGATTTAAAATTTTTTTTTAGTCCAAAGGGGCTTTGTTCCTGAGGGCCTATTGTTTTCGTTTTGGCATTTTGCGTTGATTAACTATAAATGCCGGGTTCACTTTAAAAATTATTGCCACCAAACATTGTCGGCCTGTATTATATTTAAAGAAATTAAATAACGAAGAATCTGCATAAATGTATGTATGTTTCTCGCATTGTAGTAAACCTAGAGCAATCCAATTTTGAAAAACGTACGTTTGCAACCGAATGTGGGCATCTGGAAGACCAAATTTGGAATCTGAAGTTTGTTTTATTATCTATTTCATATTTTGTAAAACTTTAAAGAATTTTCGATGAACAAATTCAACGGTTTAAAAACTAGAAATGACAACACTCTACGGGGAAAAAAACTTTTTATCTCCAGCACGCGGAACTGTATATGGGAAATTCTAAAGATATGCTTATTTTAAAATTATTTTGCGATATTGCTCTTGAATTGGATTTTATGGTTTAAGTGCGAAGAACATGATAGTTAATAAAATGATTAAAGATAACCCTTTTTTCATTAAATAATCAATTTCTATTTAGATAAGCTAGCTATTTTTTTATTTAACACATATAAAACACTGCAAATTATAGTCCATTAACACGTATAGTGATTGGTAATTTTGCATTTACTCTTTCTTACTAGTGATTCTTTGGTAATTTTGCATTTATTCTTGCTGTAAATAGTGTAATAATTCCTATATTTTATGCGGAATCTGCATAATGATATTGTTCCGTGAGTACGGGTTCGTAATAGATTGAAAGCACCTACCTCCGATGATAGATTAATAAAATTTATTTAAACAAAAGAAACACTTGAAAGTTCTAGAATTTTCCACAGAAATACTCGTACAAGTGTTCACAGTACCACAGAGTACAATTTGTAGTTACATTTCAAACTGCTAAGAACGTTAAACGCAACGCAATGCGAAGCGCATCTAAAGAGAAAGCTTTTAGAAACATTAGGTATTTAGAAGCAGAGATGTGAAAAATGAGCAGTGCCCTCGCCGGGACTCGAAAAACGGACCTCTCGAATACACGCCGAGTTTGGATCACTACATCACGAAGGCATGCGAAGAAGGCGGTAGAAATACCTTATATATTTCCCCTTTTAAAGGCGACTGGGGGTTAGGGGACTCAATCGCCAAATGCTAGTGGTGGAGAATCATCATCCGCCACCTTTTTGTTCGGGCGCCTCTTGTAGAGACATTAGGTATTTAGAAGCAGGAGATGTGAAAAATGAGCAATGCCCTCGCCGGGACTCGAACCAGGGACCTCTCGAATACGCGCGGAACGTGCTGACCACTACATCACGAAGGCATGCGAAGAATGCGGGAGGAATATCTTATAAGCTAATCCGATCTGATGCTGAACCAACAACTCGCAACCATAACAATAACAACAAGCTAAGAGCAGATTCTCTCCCTCCAACCTTATGTAGTTTTCATCCGGCCGCCGAGGTATTTCTAGTACTTCTGCATCTCGAAAGTATGGAAGGCAATACGAGGGTCGAATTACGGTTGCAGCTAACACAGTGGTCAGTTACATTTATTTAATTACAATATCTATTATGATGATACAGCGACCGTTGTATCTCATGTTGTATTTCACATAAAAATAATATAATTTAACATATAACTGCACTAAAATCATCTATCTATGTACAAAATTCGTAATAATGTGATAAAACTTTAACAGATGCATTTCATTGGCTTAGAAATAATTGTTCTTTATAGCCATTACATAGAACAGAATTTATATTACTGTATAAATTCCATTTCCCTTTGTCTTTTCATAGTTTCTAGTAGGAATACTTGATCTGTAGGAGAATGTGATCAGATATCCATCAACATGTCATTCATTTTGTGTAAATAAAATAATGAAAAAATAAATTTCTTAAATTACAAATAATAGAACAACACAATATCATTAATTTACTTTTAACAAAACTGTGCTTGCCACATTTAATAAATCCCTTCATCCTGTTAAAACGATATTTCTGAATACTAACGGGTGTCATCAATTTTTACCAAAATACACGGCTTTACATGTGTCCTCGGATTTAAAAAACCTAATACCTGATTTTCGTATATATTTTGTCTAGGGATATACGTAGTATCCTTAGGATCCAAGTCACCATTGAGATTTAATCTCTTCAAAGCAAGTCTGTGTTGTGGTAAAATAAAGATTTCGATATTCTATCTCTGCTAAGTTGTTAAGCTGAAAAACCCATTTGTAATTTCCGACATTTTATTTCCTTGCACTTCCCAGGGATCAAGTTCATTGACTTTAATTAGTCCAATGAAACTTATCAGATCGTTGAAGAGTAATTGCATCATTATTTCTTCTTGTTGAATTTAATCATTCTCACCTGAAGAAAATGAGGACACCAACCTAATAAGTTCTTGTTCTCCCTTAATCGAAGAAATAAATTCACTATATCTGTCTGTCATACTCATTTTCTGAGTATCGAAAAAGACAAGCAAACATAATAGATTATTTTGTAAAGCATATACAAATTCGTGCGAGAAATGAGTTGAGTTAATTGAGTTGAGTCAATGTGGTAAACTGTTGACGTAAGCTACCTCTTCCTTTTTGTCCATTTACATTCGGAAATTAGCACAGGTAGCATGAAACACCTAAATTCTCTATATAAAATATAACAAAAAAATAATTTTTCTAAAAAGTTCTCAAATAAAGGCTTATGCATAAAAAAATCAAATTGGGGAATTTCATCACCCAAAACGAAAATAAATTAACGAATCGACCAAAGTTTAAAAAGAACTTTTGAGTAAAAGTTTTATTTCTTATATTTTACGTGACAGATTTAGGTTACGGAAGTTGCTGATAATTAATGAATTTTGCAATTTTGTAAATTTTCTGTGCTTCATATATACTTCTATAAAAGAGTCAAATCAGCTAATTATATCGCCAAAGCTGAAGATTTTAAAGATCGTTCAAAACGTTTTTATCCGTGTATTACCATTGGAAGCCCACCAAGATTTCTCAAAATGCAATATCAGTAGATTGCTACTACACCAATCCCTTCCATCTGGAATAATTGAAAAGCTTGCTGCAATTTAACTCATATTTCTTATGTTGTCTTGCTGAGTTTGGAAGGGTTTTTCGCTTTCCAGCAAGCGCCATATTCAAAGCGTGGAGGACACTTAAATCTGTTAGTGTTCATTTTTTTATTAACTTCATCTTTTACATTTTATTTAAACCTATGCCTATGTAAATAATTATCCCAAAGGAGCGCTAGCTCAGAAGGGCTAATTTCGTTTCGGCATTTTGCATCTATTCATTTTCTGCGTTGATTCACTTTCCAAATTGCTGCCACAAAATATTACACCCTGTATTATATTTTAAAGAAGTTAAATAGTGAAGAATCTACATAAACGTTTTCGCACTGTGATAGAACAACGGTACCTAGAGCCATCCAATTTTGAATAACGTAATCCTCCACAGAATATGGGCATCTGGAAGCCCAAATTTGATATTTGGAATTTGTTTTATTACCGATTTCATATTTTGTAAAACTTTAACGAATTTTTTTATGAACAAACTCAAGGATTTCAAAGCGAGCCATGGCAACGTTGTACAGAAAAAAAAATTTTTTTTTATCTCCAGCGCGTGAGACTGTGTACCGGAAATTCTAAAGATATGCTCAATTTAAAATTACTTTACGATATTGCTTTTGAACTGAATTTTATGGTTTAGGTGCGAAACACATGATATTTAATAAATAAAAGTCGCACAAAATGTTAAAAAAACGCCTCTTTGAGCGTAATTATAATCTGAAACCTTTCGGATTTTTTTAAGAATTAAATTGTATTTTTTATTATTATTTTATTCAATATTCCTTTGATATTACGGTAAAATACTATAGCTCTTCGTAGAAAGTTTAAAATATATATTATATATTACGGAACGATCCACGTTTATTATAGCCCGAGTTTAATGCAATCGAATTTATTTATCTATGAATTATCGCTATACCGACTGCTATTATCAGTGTATTATTAGTTATCGGTGACTAATTATTATCCGTACCATTTTTATTTTTACGTATGTTTTTCTAATTTGAGAATTTTTGCTAATTATTAAAGGCCTTTTTTCTTTTTAATATTTAATTGGACGAAGTTCATTTCGGAGGTGGAATTATCTTTTTATGAAAATTATTTTTAATGATTATTTGAAATATTACATTCTTATGAATTATAATTAGCAGTTTAAATTCATACACTGACAAATTCAGAAAAACGATCGGATTAAGTGGCACTACAACCTTCAGAAAATCGTTATCTAGCTTAATCGAGATAATCCAATTCTCTCGTCTAAAATTATTTGTTTTAATTATTCACAAAGCATAATTATGGTAAGTTTACTTCCATTTAAGGAGTATTTCATAAATTTTGGTTATTTTATTAATTTTTATAAATATTTTTTCATTTCACAAAAAAGTTTTCACCCCTCCTTTTTTTTTTTTTTTTTGAGATTTAAAAAAAAATTATTTAAAAAACTTCTGTTTCTTATGTTTTATATATTTACAAATTATGATTGTAGCTTCTGCTCGCTGTTAATAAATTATTTAATTTTTAAAATTTAATCTGCTTGGCATTTTATACTTTGTTTATTAATGCATTACAATGCTATATAGATATGCATATAAATATAAATTAATATATGCTTACTTGTATAATTGACAAATCTTATTTTGATGCATAAGAACTTTTTAACGTAATTCAAAATCAATAAAATAGCTTTTAACTGTAAATTTGAAGTTCACTTTCGTTAAAATTTTATTTTTATGTTAATTCATTTCTGTACTTTCTGTCTTTCTGTTTTATTGTCCGTTAGCTACCAACACAATACAAACTAAATCGAGTTTAAATAATTAGGAGAGTATGCTTTTGAGACAAAGAGATAAACCGTGACAACCTACCAGAAAGCTCTTTATGCTTGAGATTCCCGCTTGTATTCGTTTGGTTTATTTAATTATAGCAAAGCACTCGAGAGCTGTCTGTGTAAGGGGAGGAATGCCTTCGTGGAAGACTTTTAAGGGAAACTGGCTCGTATACACTCTTCACATAGAGAAAATCACGAAAATGTCCGTGCAACCAGCCGTTCTCCTGGATTCGAACCACGGACCGAACTACCAGTGTTAGCTAGTTGTTGGTACTTTATCGCTCGTTGCTGGCGGGCATTTGTACTCAACCCGAGCTTTTGGTAAGTAATTTTGAATTTGTTAGTATGCAGTATTGGAAGCTGTGGCAGCTACAGACGGGCAGGTAAGTCATTAAAACTATCTCGTATGTTGTGCGCATTTAAATATTTGAATTTCTGAGACTTCGAAAATAACGGTGACTACTTTCGGTTAGATTTTAATTGTACTACAATACTTAGAATTAAAAAATTTTAAGTTTACGTTTTAGCTTTTGTCTGCGTTCCTGCATTTCAGATTTCCACTAACTTAGAGAATGAGAATACATCTAAGGGTAGAAAGATTACTCAGATATAATAAAAAATAGACTAATTAAGTTTAACCTTATATATTTACATTAGGAATACGCTGAATATTGTGTAATAGTATTCGACCACGACGAAATCGCAAATCTGAGCTTTAACTATTTTCATTCCGGTTGTTTTTCGATATCTGACGCCAGTTAAGTCAGTTTAAATGCATACAAGAATCGATTTAAGAAATACCTTCTCATTGCAGACTCCACAATAAGTTTCATTTAGTCAGCGTAAACGTGTTTGAAAATTAAAAAAATGCAGAAATGATGTCTTGTAAATTCGAAATGCCATTTTAAATACATTTTTCAAATTTTGCCATTTTAATTACATTTTTCATTTCATTTTACTCTTATATTTTATGGTTTATCTATTAAAAAAATACTATACTCGCTGTTTCAAAGCACCCTGCTCAGAGTTAGTTTCTGTATTATAAACTAACACAAATCTTCACGTGAACTGTACATTATAAGAAAAGATTCGAATCCATATACACAACAAAAAGAGCGCGGTCAATAGTAAAAGTATTCGTTAATGTCATCGAGGGCTGTAGTAAACGACTTCTAGAGAACCATGAAACTGTTTGCAGTCATAGGAGGAACAGAGAATAGGAAGTATTCGAACGTCGACAGAATATAATCAATTGCGACTTTTAAATTCTAACCGGTATAGTGGTTAGCGTCGCTGACTGCCGTGCCGAACGGCAGCGTGGAAGACCCTCGGACCCGTCGTCCCCCCTGGGATGCTCTTCACCAAAATTGGGGAGCGGAACTGAGCCAAATCGCAGTGTCACCTGTCAGGTGCTCAAGCCTGTTGCCAACGGCAGGCGTAAACTGGGGCTTCTTGCCACGAGGAATTTCGTAGGCTTGGGACTGATTACGTCAGACAAGTGAGCATAAGCAACAAAAGCAATAAATTCTAAGTGGATCATATTGTCACAAAAGGACTGCCCATCTTACGCACTGTCGATCTTGGGCCTCATTACTGTCAGCTGATTTTCGAAATCAACAGTATTATTTTAAAAACATGTGCCAGTCTACAGACTATTTATTTATTTTTGGCTTAATTTTATATTTTAAATCAGTGTATTTCCATTCCACATGAATTCCATGCCCAGCTATCATACTTTTCTTAAGAATTTCTTTTGAGACACGTTGCCAACAAAATGTTAATAGTGTTTCTAATTTTATTTATTTTTTTATTTTTTACATACATTTTAAGGAATTTTGATGCTACAAAGAGCATTCAATTTTGATGTCGCCAAAGAGCTCTTTTGAGCTCTTTCGTGACAAGGTATAGTATTTCACTCCCATGAAACAGTCTCAAGTCCTGTTTCCAAATCCACGCGGTCTCTCGCATCGCACATCTGATTCGACCCATAAATGTTGCCACATGACCCACAAATGTCGCTGATTCGAGTCATAGGTGTCGCTCGCGGTCGGGCCGTCCTAGACCCTTGCCTAGCATCTGTATGCTAATGAGGAGGTATGACTTGTTGTGTTTTTTGTTCGCAATATATAACAGTATTGAATGTATATTTGGAAACTACATCCGGCTAGCATTCGAAAGATTCGGAGTTCTATTGCAGATTTTCCACGTCTTCTACTCCGAAATAAAAATCCAACGATCCTTCAACTGGACATCCCGAAATAACTGCTGTGAGCGGTGATTCATCACCACCGTCCACCACATTTTATTTTGGACACCAGTTGTAGAATCATCGGAATTTTATTTCAGAGCAGAAAACATACAAAATGTGCAATGGAACAGCAGCTCTTAAGATTGCTAACAGGATATAGTTTCCAAAGACCCATTCGTAAACTTCTGGTGGTGATGAATCACCGCTTACAGCAGTTTATTTCACTCGCCAGTTGAAGGATCGTCAAATTTTTATTTCGGAGTAGAAGACGTGGAAAATTTGCAATAGAGCTCCGAATCTTTCGAATGTTAGCCGGGCGTAGTTTCCAATTGCACCACGAAACCACGCGGCAAGGAGGTAGAAAATACCTTATAAATTTTTAAAATATACGTTATGATATTTTGCGGAATAAATACCGGAATGTTTCAAGAAGCTAACAGTAAAGTATTGAACTATGGCACGAAGCAAGAGAATGTGCAATAACTGTCTCACAGCATGAGTTAGATAAAAGAAAGGCACAAAGCGAAAGGAAATGAGTAGCGTAGTCCAAAAATCTAAAATTGTTCATAAGAATATATGGACAATTTATTATATTTTCACAACTTTATCGCCCTTCAGGGAAACCAAATAAAGATAGATCTTTCCAAACGTAACCACCGACCATGTTCTTGTATTTTTTCACACATGCCGAAATACCACGACCAAAGAAATATAGCAACTTTCGAATTTATGAAGCAGTTTTATACTCCAAGGTATCGCAGGCTAGTAGCTATATTGAACAAGGAATCATTACTGGTTTTCAGACAGCTTTTATGGACATTGAAGAGATATATAAATAGAAATAAGACGATCGTTTCTACAATGGTTCGATGAGGACTGATTCTTCAGCGCTGGGTATTTCAGGGAGCAAACCATATAATAATTACCTTATTTCAGTAAATTCTACACCAGTGGTTCTGGTACTCTTTTGCCTCATGTACCCCTTTCGCCATCGCTGGAGGATCATCCCCTTCCAAATCTCGAAATTGCAGAATTTACACATTTATTTATAATTAGTTTATTTTGAATGTGTTTTGTAAATTAAGCAGTAAAAAATAATTGAAAATGTTCATAAATATCAAAATTTGAATAAATAGAGTTTTTATATTCATAAAATAAATATAAATATTTAACAGTTATATAAAAGGATGATAGCATTGTTCCCTGAAACTACGAAAGTTTCCTCTGGTTAAAAGCCCTTGTTCTACACTCAAATGTATGCCCTCGGAGTCACATCGTTTGAACAAAACAGAGGAAAAACACCGTTTTTCTGATGAACTGATTTGTTCATGAATTTTTGGGTTCATGTGCCCTCATTAATAAGGCAATAATGATTAAAAGATTCAGAAAAACTGGAACATCCAATGCTTTTGATGATTCCAAGGATCATTTTACACGGGACGATGCAGAAAATGGCAACAACGCTGAAGATGATAATGACAAGAATCCGGAAGTAGATAACACAGACAGCACATTTTAAGGATGGTAATAATAACGAAATGCTCGTGATAAAGTGATTATTGAATTTGGTAAAGTGAGTATTATATTTTAATAATGAAAGCGCTATTTCTTCCATATATTAATACGCACCGTGTTCAAATCCCAGCTAAGTGTTTCTTGTTTTTTTCCCTTCGATATATTATGTGAATGCAGATCAGTTCCTCTTAGAAAGTCCTCTACAGCCTTTTCTGAATTCAGATATTCCTTTAAATGGATCATTATAAGCCTTTCCTAGCAATTAGGACAGCCAGCTTTAAATTAGATATCCTGTGATAAGTAATTTTAAAACTGAAGACGTTTGTATATGTAATACAGGAATCAAAGAATGTGTTATAACGGAAGCTATTGGATATAACAACAGTAATGCAATTGTTAACATTTTTTATATGCTAAGTTCTTTTAAGTTAAAAATATTACTTTAACTTTTACCTTCAAACGTCATCTAAATAGATAACATTTCCCTCTCGATTTTCAAGTAAAAAACGTTTAGTAAAAATAGGGATGGGAAAAATACACGAGTTAATAATGTGTAACATAAACAAATCTATAAACTCTCTATTCCGAAAAATTAGCTTAATTCTCAACAAACATTAAAATTGTAGGAGATTAGTTTAATCTTCCTGCCGCCCAGGAGAGAAAGTGGTGAGCAATTCCGACTGGCGTGCCGAAGGACACGGGTTCGAATCCCGGAGAAGGCATGGATGTAATTTGTCCGTCTCTTCATAGGAGGCAATGGTGGCCCACCTGTTAGATACCTTCATAATAAAAAGACCACAGCCTCCGGCCTTAGCAATGGCCAACGCCCATCTCGGCATTGGAAATAAAAAAAAGTTTAATAAAAGGCCTACCGGGGGGGATCCCCTGAAGCTATGAAATTCCTCTGAAGACCAATGTTGAATTCTCACCCTTAATCAGGCTCGGCTAGCCTGTCAGTTAATGTTGGCAGTGTGCATAAGGTCCCTGAAATCTTTGTTAATGTACTTAAATCCATCACCATCGCTATGAGTCTTGTGGTGGTGTTGGATGTCATACATTCGAGCAACTACTGTAACATGCTGAATCTTTAAAATGTTTATTTTTTTTACTCTAGTCTTTTTCACTAGCTGGTTGTTCACACCCATCTGCACTTAAACTGGCCATTCTTCAAAACCATTTTGTTACAAAATCTACTTAGTTCGGTCTCCTCAATCTATCATTACATATTTGGCAGATACTTTAGAATCACCCTGTATGCATATATTAAATAAATACAAAATAAATTAACAACTGTAATCCAATTAATTACGCGTTGAAAATTGCAATAACTGGGGACAATATCACTAAATTTAATTAATAATTGCTTAAATCCAATACATATTCAACCTAAGAAAGCAGCAGGCCAAAAAAAAGTACAAAAATTCTGAGAAAAATATCTGAAAGCTTTCAGATTTTATATTACGCCAAAAGGGGCGTTTTTAACTTTTTGTGTGTTACCTTTACTTATTAAATATTATGTTCTCCGCACTTAAACCATAGAATTCAATTCAAAAGCAATATCACAAAATATTTAAAAGAGCATATCTTTAGAATTTCCGATACGCAGTCTCACGTGCTGGATATAAAAATGTTTTTTTTTTTCGTACGGTGTTGCCGTTGCTCGCCTTAAAATCGTTGAGTTTGTTCATCGAAAATTCTTTAATGTTTGTCAAAACATGAAATAGATAATAAACAAATTCCAAATTCCAAATTTGGGCTTCCAAAGGTCCATATTCGAATGGAAGACTACGTTATTCAAAATTGGATGTCTCTAGGTACCGTTGTTTTTTCACAGTGGGAGAAACATACATACATTCATGTATGTTCTCCATTACATAATTTCTTAAAATATAATGCAGAGCTCTAATATTTGGTGGCAACAGTTTGAAAAGTGATACGGGCACTTACAGTGAACCGACGCAAAATTCCAAAACGAAATTAATAGCCTTTCTGGGCTAACGCTCTTTAGGCTAATAAAATGTCTAAAACTTTTCTACTCATAATATAAAATGTAAGAAAAGCCCTCATAGAAATATTTCTTACACATGTAAGTTTCAATTATGCACAGCAACATGTATGTGAGTTAATTAAGTCATCAGAGAAAAAGCAAACTTCATTTTAACCATTTTGTGTTTCCTATTGCTAAACCAATCTTCATATCTGAGAAAGTGTGGTATGATTCAGATAAATGAGAACATCAGAAGTCGGAATAAATATGAAAGCGAATTTTTTATATTATATTTTAACGCGAAACAGACTTTAAAAATTTCTGAAGAGATAATCTTTGGAGTAGGTGCGAAACTAAACATATTCAATCGTTTATTTTTTTGTTCAATTGATAGAATTTAAACAGATATATTGGAAAGTTTTGTTAATATTCAGTACATTCATTATTGTAAACTTATCTTCTTTATTTTAACTACTGTATATACATAATAAGCAACTTTGTTTATCTTTTAATACATTTCATTCTAAAATGTAATTAAAATTATATTACACAAAATTCCATTAGTCACGCGGGAATTTCAATTCATAATTCTATTCTTGCTTCTGCCTTTATAACATTTATAAAAATTAAGCATGAAACAAAAAATGTACTTCAAGCTGAATAATTTCGTTAATTAATTTAAGCATTAGATTTTCAAATATCTACAAAATATTATTTATACGATTTTTGTACCAAACATGAAACACTGCAAAAAATGTATCTTAAATTGTATGCTTTTTATTGTTTGCTCATGCTTCTCATGTCATCATGTCATTAAGATCTAGTAAATGTTACATTTCTTATAGGGAAAACTGCATCGTCAAGAAAGTTCCAAATAGAGGCTTCGGATTAGCCTCCAGGTATAGAGAAGAAAAGGGATAATGAGACAATTAGACGAAAAAGATGTTTTCAATTAACACTGACACTGCTGCAGCGTAAAGTGCACCGATTTCTAACAAAGGAAAAACAGATTTAATTTGACTGGCTAATATTCTTGTGCATTCAGAAGACTTTCCTGCTAGGGCAACCACCTCACATCAGAACTCGTCCTTCCAAAGGACCTTGACACTGGACATAAACATCACCTGTATACTTCTAATGCAAACAGCGAATTAACTTCCCACAGATGAAATAAAAAAACAAGATTCCTCTTTGCCACCTAAGGCTTATACTTTTCGTTTTTTTTTTAATTCCCATTTCTTCTCTTTGGCACACCCGTTACATTTTTTTGTTCAATTAATTTTATGTGGCTATTAAATTCACTAAAATTTGCATTTTTATGTTTGACATTACCTCCATTCTGTAGCATTGTAATACAGCGATCTTCAAGATTTAGTTTATAAAGTTTAAATTTAGTCTGAAAGATTTTAATTGCGGTTGTAAAACTCTTTTACTGTGGTTGATAAAAAACTTTAAAAAGGCCGTTAGAGATAATTACATGAGAATTTTTTTCTTAAAATATTGTTGCATATAATCTATTTATCTTGACTGTTGAATGAGAATTTTTTTCTTAAAATACTGTTGCATGTAATCTATTTATCTTAAACTGTTGCATGAGAATGTTTTTCTTAAAATATTGTTGCATACAATCTGTTTATCTTAACTATTGCAGCATATGACATTATTCATAAGGGTCTAGCCAATATTATATTCAATACTCTATTAGGCTCAAGCATTAAACAAGAAATATATATATTAAAGCACGAAAAAACGGTGATTAAGGAGTGACATATGTGTTCATGTACTGTCTAGAAAATCTTTTCGTATGTTATTAAGCTTAAGAATTCTAACTTGACCATTGGGCAGTCCTGACGAGACAATTGTGATTTTCTTTCACTTTCGAAATATTTGGGTGGCACTGAATCTTTCTGAAGACCAATAATGATCAGGAGGATATTTCATAATGCATTAGCGCACATCTTTATTAGCATTAGTCATGTTGTCGAAATGCTTATATTTTACACATTCTGCAAAGGATCAGCGTGAGGGGGAATCCACTAAAAATGGATAATACATATCAAAATATTTATCTCTTAAAGTAATTTAAATTATATAGTATAAGTTCTAGTAATTACAAAAAAAATATAAAAAGCAACTAAATCTTTGAATATATTAAAAAAATTATAGCTAAATTCTGACATTGAGTTGTATAGTCTTATAGAGAGCAGTGGAAACAATCAGCGATTACGATCAGTGAGAATTTTAATAAATTTAACATAAAAGCCATATTGTTTTGATTTTTATAATTATTCGGAAAACTGCAAGGTTGCCTCCTTTAGATTTCTAAAGACGAATGGAAATATATTCATATTCTTCTTCTGCTTCGTCTTTAATTCTTAGGGTAATAGCTTATTCTACTCATAGAGGTTAATGAATATTAAGTTTTATTTAATCTGGAATAAGTCCTGACTACGGTTGTGGATAACCTGCTTCAGTTTATTAATGGATAAGAAATATCAATAGAAATATTTCGCAAAAACTAAACTTGTGAAATTATTTGAAAAAAAAAAGAATACCTCAAATAATATTTCATTGAATAATAACTTCACGTATGATGCAAATTTTACATGAAGATAATGGCAAGCAGCTGAAACGGAGAACTTTACACTATAATGGCGAACTATAATGATCGTAATGGTAAACAGCTGAAAGACGTTTCGATTCGAAATTGAAAAAGAAAGTTAGGGTTTAACTATCAATGCTTTTCATTAGGAATATTTATAAAATGTTACTTACATTTCTTATTTTTCATATTTCTATAATAACTTATTTACACTAATGACTGTTTAAATGACACTAGTTTTAACATAATTTCTTTCAGCGAAAAAACTAGTGTATTATTATTTACATTTATTGTAAACACATTCTACCGGGTACTTCTGATCTCTCTGCAGATTCTTGACATTAGAATCACAAAAACTAAGAATAATTCAATTTAGCATTTAAAGTAATTACTTCATAAGATGCAATATAAGTAAAACGATTGGCACAAGAAGTAAGTGTGTATTATGTGTAGCTAGTTTTCATATAAGAATGAGCTAAAAAATGCATACAGAGCTCTTCCTCCATAATAGTCACATTCTCCTGATGGTAACAGAATAGAAAAAAAGTAAACTTCTAACTGCAAATGAATTTAGTAGATAAACTATTATAAGGTATTTTCTCCCTCCTTTCTGTATGCCTTCGTGGTGTAACGGGAACACACTGCGGGTATTCGAGAGGTTCTCTACCCTGGCGTCCGAACTAAAAGGTAGTGGATTATGATTCTTCACCACTAGGAGTTTGGCGATTGGGTCCCCTAATTCTCAGTCGCCCTTTAAAGGGAAAATATTTGAGGTATTTTCTCCCTCCTTTCTGCACACTTTCGTGGTGTAAGGGTAGCACACTCTGCGCGTATTCGAGAGGTCCAGGTTTGAGTTCCAGCAAGAGCATTGCTCATTTTTCACATCTCCAGCATCAAAAACCCTAATGACTCTACATGGTTATGCAGAGCTATTCAATAATGTATGCTTTAATTCTCAACAATGTTTAAAGTTCTTAATTTCTTTTTTAACTTCTTGTAAAGCACAATTTCTTTGTGTAAACTGTAATGTAAATTCAGTTCAGTATTTACAGGAAATGTATCTGGTGAAAATAAATATAGTGTTTGTGAGACTGTTTAAATTTCTCCTTTAGAACATTTTAAAGCAGATAATTTATTCATTTGTATTCCAGTCGGGATTAATTTCAAAATCTATATTCCCTTTGAAATAAATTTTAATTATAAACAGTGATTAATTCTTATTTCTTGATTCGAAAATGCAATTTCTATGAAAATGAAAACCTTGTTCAAAAATCTTTCGGCAAAAGAAACATTTATGCTACACTGATTTTTTTATTTGTAAATGAAACAAGCTGTTTTGTACCTTATTTAAGAAAATACATGAAGATGATAACATAGATTCTGCGGATGGATTCTACTAGCATCTTATCCAATCAACTGTGATAAATTCTCGCTGCTCTAGAAAGTTAGATAATTATCCTGCGACTGCAGATAATTATTCGCAGGGAATAGAAGCTTTAAGATTTGGTAAAAGGGATTTATTAATAGAAATTTACATTAGAGATCTTTAGTCATTAGTCGTTCAAAATACCATGAACAATTCCGCTCCATACCTTTCTACTTCGTAAGACAGATTAGAATCTCATTTGAGGGCGTTAGAATCTCTAAGTGTAGCAACTGAAACATACAAAATGCAATTCCGTTTCCGTTGATAGAATCCTGTGTTCTAGAAGAATTGTTACGTGTGCGGCTAAGACAATCAATTGAAGGAGCACCAAAACAGCGCTTGATGATTTAATGAAATTTATTCTAAATGAAGTGGAAAAAGAGCAACGCGTTTCAACTGCAATTTCAGGTTTTAATTTTAAGAATAAGTCCTTTAAGGAAAACAGTCGGGTAAATTCGAAAGTGAATAAGGAAATTGCTAGTGATAGTGATTTATTCATCTTTAAAGCAAATAATTTAAGCAATGCGTCTTCATTTTGTATAGGTAAACAAAACAATAATGAATGTTCTAAAGCTAAAAATATGTCATTGACACAAAAGAAAAAAGTTCTGTTTGATAAACGATGTTGTCTGGAATTAGAACATAATGCAAAGTACTGTAAGGTTGTTTCAGTGAAGTGTATGTTACATTCTAAGAGACATTTTTCTATAATGTTCCCGGAACAATGTAAAACAAATAATGATAAAAATGTAGGGGCTTCTTTTAATTTTCTAATCGTTTTGTTTTTATTTTGGAACAAACCTTTCCTTCACTTTCTCGTTTTCAGTCAACGATTCCCTCCTAAAATGAGTTTTTAGGATTATGTTTTATGCAAATGAGGTGGCAACGAATATTTAAACTGAAGTCTAGGTCACTTCACTAGAAGAGCTTAGAAGCGCGTGTCTACCTTTCGGTCACATTGTTGTTGCTAGTCTAATCTACTGCTATTCGGCAGTATTGTTACATGCTTGCTAGTATTCGCCGATGATCTTAAACAAGGGGCAACTCTTTTGGTTAATTCTGTGCAACTTCAGATGGTTTTATTTTAGTTAGTATTAGATTATTTCTTATTCTCTATCTTGAGTTAAAGCCCAAGTGGAGGCTTATTGTAAGCCCGAGAAGGAGACATCTGTGCAATTATTTTGACTTAGAATAAAAGGTAAATTTAACCTTTCTTTGGACTTGTCATTTGCGTACATGAACTCTTCGATAAGTCGCTGCACAGTTCTTAAATATTCTAACTTGCAAGGAATTCTAATTTAGCTAGGCTATGACAACAATAAAGACAAAAATTATTCAGTCTGTGAAAACGAGCCCTCGAGTCAATAATAAAGGAGAATGTACTTATACGTTACACTCATGTTCGTTTTCTAATTCTGAAGTTCTCTTCAGACACTCCTTGTAAAGTTAATAGGCAATAACACTGAGACACTGAGTGTTACGTTCGTGCTTTATTTGATATGTGATCACAGAAAACGTTTTAAAATCTTCAGTTTTAAATATGAATTAGGAACCCATTAAAGAAGAAATTGTAAAACATTCTCCTTTTAAAGGGACAGTAACAAATGAATCGAAACATAAATGCCATGAAACTAAATTAGGCAGGACGTTGATGGGAAAAGTTCCTGGAAGTCAAAATAGAAAAATGTAAATGTGACTGCAACATCACTAATTGCAACCGATATGAGAATTTCAAATTTATCGGATTTAGAAGTAATAGGCGTTGGGGATTCTATAGAGCAGAAAATAAAGAGGAAATTAAACAAACTATAATGAAACATTTTCAAGAAATTTCTTTTTGAAAATGCGATGGAAGATACGTAATTCATAAACCGTGGGAAGAAGCTCACCATCCTTTACCTGAAAATTAACAGTTGGCTTTAAAAAGAAAGAATTCCATCGAAAGCTGAGAAAAGATGATCATCTTTCAGAATATCAACAAGTATTCGAGGAGTTGTTGAGAGAAGATATAATTGAAATAGCTCCAAAAGGCGAAAGTTCTCTACCCGGACATTATCTTCCACATCGTCGTGTTTTGAAGGCAAGTACTATAACTGAGATTAGACCAGTTTTGATGCATCAGCGAAGGTTTCCAAAAACCCCTTCACTGAATCATTGTTTGGAAACTGGAATAAACATAATAGAATATATACCCTTTATACTAGTGAGGTTTCAATATAAATAGGCGTCATATCAGGCATAAGAAATCATTTTTGCAGATTTGTTAAATGAATGAGATAAAAATTATGTCCGTTTTTTGCGGTTTGACGCAGAAGAAAATTTCGGAATTTTGTGTCATAATTGAGCAGTCTTTGGCGTTACATGCAGCCCTTTTTTGTCAGGAGCAGTTATTAATCATCAGTTAAAGAAAGAACTTATTCAACGAAGCGAAAGACATTGGTCACATTCCATTACAGAAAAACGGAAAGGTAATTTTTAAGTTGGCAGCAATTGTGAGAACTAGTAATCTACTAGTGATAGCGGATGAATAATGCCACAATAGCGTAACTCCTCATCATTAGATGTTCATAATGTTAAAATTTCAGCAGTCTGAGAATTTGATTGGTCGTACTGTTGTTGTGACAGATCTCAGACCTTAGCAGCATAAGCCCATGAAATTATCATGGAAAAGAATACAAGATTACGATTGTCGTAGGGAAGAGTCTTGAGCACCATATAGGTAAAGTACGATTTTGCCCGTCGCCCAGATGGTATAGTGGTTAGGGGAGCCTACTACGGTTCCGAAGGGCACGGGTTCGAATCTCGGAGAAGGCATGGATGTTTGTAAACGTATAGTGTCGGTGCGGCATGGCGGCACTTTAAATATGCGGCGAGCCGAAAGTCCTCTCGTGTGGATTGGTGGGAGAGATGAGGGCTGGGAGACCCCTGGATTGCCCCCCGGGGTTCTCTCCCTCAAAATTGGGGGTGGAAAATAGAAGTCCAACCTCTCTTCGGAGTAGGCTCTGGCAATCATTCTTCCGTGTGGTAATGGACACGACAACAACAACAACAACAATTTTGCCCAGTTCCAACCCAATTCTGAGAGAGTACCCCAGAGTGGGTGGGTACTAGGGTCACCCACCCCTCATCACCAACCACCAAACCAAGCGAGACGACTTTCGGCTCGCCACATATTTAGATCGCCTCGTGCTGTAAAGACACTATACATTAACAAACATCCATGCCTTCTCCGAGATTCGAACCTGGGCCCTTCAGTATGGTAGTAAAGTCAGTAACCACTATCCCGTTTGAGTTACGGGAATTTGATTCGCAGAAGATGGATGTTTCCTTATGATACATTGATGAGTTTTTTACAAATGGAATCGAAAAAGGCTGGCTAGTATCTGTGAATTTTTAAGTTAAACAATTCTAGTCAGTTCTTTCTTAGTTACTGGAATTCTAAATACATTTCATATGCAATCGAACTTTGACAATCCTAAATTGAAAAGAGTTGAAAAAATTCGGTCTTCCGATAAAAGCCAACTTTAATTTTGAATTTTTTGTTTCAAAATTTAATCGCATCATGCCTCGCTTTCTTCTGTGTGTGATAATAAAATCCTCATATTTCAATATCTGTTAAATTTTATTTGAAGAATAATTGAAGTAACAAAAAACATCACTACCTTATGTCACTATCAGAGGAAAAACTTTTCTTTCTTTATACAGGAAAGGTAAATTTCGTGCAGCATGGTTAATACATTAAGAACTGCTTTGAAATCTCGATAATGATCGCAATCAGGATGTTCAGCTCAAGGAGTCAAGTGCAATAAACTCAATGAATATTCTAAGACACCGAAACGTAATTGCGCTACAGAATTCGAGTTCAAAGGTCTACTTCCTTTCGTTCATCGTTGCCGCATTTTATCTTCTTTTTTTATTATTTATTTAAAAAATTTTCCCGTGTGCTTTTCAATTACTTGAAGCCTCTTTTGCCTTTTTTATGTATTTGGTTAATAAGAGTCCTAGGAGGTAATGTTTGTATTAGGAAACATCTAAAATTTAAGCATATTATGGCAACAGCAATTGGAAAAGATATATAATATTCTAAGAATTATCTAAATGTAAGGATATATAATGATGTGTATTTCCCATTAAAGAGTTCATTGACATGTTGCTTTATTCGAGATGAGTAATAGACTTCAGTTGGAAAGTCGATAAGCAATGAAAGATTAAGAATGAATGTTTAAGTAAGTATATAATTTCCATTTGCTGTTCATTTGTTTAGTCTACGTAAAACATATATGCTAGTTTAAAAATCAAAAATTTATAAAATTCATCCTTTAACTCCAGAAGAATCTGGTATTGAAGAAGGAACGCACTTTGTAATTTCCTCTCGAAATCAGCTGAAACGTTTCAAGAGAACTTGCAGCAGAAATAGCGATTTGAAAATTATTCGTGTTTCTACTAGTTTTCAAAAAATGCAAAAAAAAAATCAAATAAATAAAAGAATTTAAGATTACTTTTATTTCTGACACTGAGGTAATTCATCGCAGACGAAGTAAATTTTAAAATGCCTTTCTTCAGGCACAATTAATGATACTCAGAGATGATCTCAAGACGAACTTCATGCAACAAGATTACCAAGCAAAAATAAATAAATAAAATAAAAAATTTGAAAGGTTTCAGATTTTAAATGGCGTCCAAAGGGGCGTTTTGCGTTTTTTTAACGTTTTGTGTGTTACCTTTATTTATTAAATATCATGTTCTTCACACTTAAACCATAAAAATCAATTCAACAGCAATATAGCAAAATAATTTTAAACTGAGCATGTCTTTAGAATTCACGATACGCAATCTCACGCGCTGGAGGTAAAAATGTGCTTTCTGTACAATGTTGCCATTGCTCGATTGGAAATCCTTGAGTTTGTTAATCAAAAATTTGGTAAAGGTTTACAAAATATGAAATCGATAATAAAACAAATTCCAAATTCGGTCTTCCAGATGCGCATATTCGTGTGGAAACGTATGTTATTCAAAACTGGATGGCTCTAGGTACCGTTGTTTTTTCACATTTGGAGAAATATACACACATTTATACAGATTTTCATTATTTAAGTTCTTTAAATATTATACAGGGCTGCAATATTTTCTGACAACAGTTTGAAAAGTGATTCAGACTTTTAATGTTTCTGACGCAAAATCGCGAAACGAAAAAAATAGTCCTTCAGGGACAAAGCCCCTTTGGACTAATAAATTAATAAAATAAAAAAAATCTGAAAGATTTCAGAAAGGTCCAAAGGTGCGTTTTTTTAACGTTTCGTGTGCTACCTTTTTTTATTAAATATCATGTACTACGTACTCAAACCATAAAATTCAGTTCAAAATCAATATCGCAAAATCATTTTAAAATGAACATATCTTTAGAATTTCCGTAAGTCTCGTGCGCTGGAGATAAAAATGTTTTTCTTTTTCCGTACAGTATTGCCATTGCTCGCTTTGAAATCATTTAGTTTGTTAATCAGAAATTCGTTGAAATGTTACAAAACATAAAATCGATAATAAAGCAAATTTCAAATTCAAAATTAGGGCTTCCAGATGCCCATATTCGCAGTAGGATTACGTCATTCAAAATTCGATGGCTCTAGGTTTTATCACAATGCGAGAAACATGCATACATTTATGCAGATTTTTCATTTTTTAAAATTTAATGCAGAGCGATAACATTTAGTGGCAAAAATTTGAAAAGTGAATCGGGCATTCAGAGTGAATCAACGCAAAATCGCAAAACGAAAGTAATAGTCCTTCGGGACTAAATCCCTTTGGACTAATAAATAGGTAAGCATATTGGATTAAAGGAAAAAGCAGTCACGCGAAGATTTTAAAACATAAAAATTTACCTGCTAAAGGATTCAGATCGGAATGAAGAAAGGGTAGATTCAAAAACCAGAAATTAAAACATTCTAAGATTTTTTTTAGAAAACATCATTATAATGTAATATTATTGATTACTTAAAGATTTGGTTTGTAGCAGAAAATTTCACTTTACTGTTTTACAAATAAGTATGTCAGAAACGTTACGTCAACAATACATGTAAGTCATTAGTGATTAGAACATCGCTTTAAGAGAAACCTAAATTATAAACATGCAGCTGTTTTAGAAACGAATAAAGGAATCAATAAATTAAGGCACATAGGACGTATCAGAAAATAAACGTAAAATTTTTTGACTTGTAGAGAGATTTGCTAGCTTTTTTGGAGCTGGAAAAATATAAAAAATCAACTACAACCTTGCCAGGACTGGAAAAATGTATCCTCCAGTTCCTAACTGAAGAAACTAACTTCTTACACCTTGACAGAACACTCGGGGGAATGTGTTAATTCCTTATATTTTCTCCATTTAAATGGTATTCGAGTAGTGGCAAATTATCATCTGTGATACTTTAGTTCGAGATTTAGTGTAGAAGTTTATTAAGTTTTTCGGAGTTGGAAAACTTGGGCAATCATCTATAACTTCACAAGAATACAAACCACGAATCTTCCAGCTGCTACCTGAAAGCGCTAACCACTTACAACTCAAGAACAGACATGGGGCAATGCAGTAATTCTTTAAATGTGAACACCTATTTTCTATTGAAACACCCATCGCTGACTGGATCTTACGCAGATTGAAAGGCTCTACTTAGGAGGATAGAGGCTAGTATTGTTTGAAATTTCAGGTAGACAGTATTTTTTACATATTTGATTCTAAGCGACTTGTGCAAAATTTTACCAATCTCGAATAAAACTGCAGAACAGTGTGTAGCTAACACGGCAGCACGTAACGGTTTTAGTAAGAATTTGTACTTGCTCCGTTATAAATTATGCCTTTTTTAGGAAAATGAGTTTTCTGAAGATCGCTATCCACTTTAGGCCGATTTCTTCACCGTTTTGGAAATATTCGCAAGAAAATGATCGACAACGTGTTTAGGTTCTGCTTTAAAGGTTCTACACTGTTCTTGAAATTTCTACACTGTTCTAAAGATTAAACGAACACGGCGCTATCTAATTGTTTTAGTAACAACTGATAGCGGAATGCAACAACTGCGACATAAACCTAAGATGGATTTTAAAACTGAAACTGTGTACAAATATTTATTATTATTA
>KK115558.1:6858-58795 GCA_000611955.2 Stegodyphus mimosarum
AAACACGATTCTTATGATACATATGTATATATATTTCAGCATAAGAGTCTGTTTTCAAAAACTAGAAAATTAAAAAATTAGATGTATTTAGAATATTTTTTATCCATGTCTTGATCATGTGTAGCTATAAAACTACCAATACTTACAAATACATAAATATATGCTAAAATGCTTCAGATCCATGGATAACCTTTTCAAAGAAATTGAGATGTTAACAAATGCAACAAATATTTTTAACGTTTATTATTTTAGTCATATTTAAGAACAGCGCATAATTCTCCTTCGAAACCATTCTATTTCATGCCACTAAGAGCTTCCGTAAAGAGAGCAGCCCTCCATTGATCAGGTATCCAGTGTACATGTTGACGTACCCATTTCAAAGGTTTTTGTCTCTGATGTGACTTAAGCGACACCCAAATGGCTGGTCGCCACGCCTTCCTTCGTGAAGCCTACTACGCATTGACGTTGACACCAATTCTCCAATGGCTGCAGCAAGGTATGATCTGAGTTGAGTCGGAGTTGAGGTTCTAGTGCTTTGCGTGTATAACAACATATAACGGTATCAGCACTTATCGTAGTAGTTGGCTGTCCTTGGCTAAACTATCAGGATGCAGAAATTGTTGCCAAAGTATATGAACCGCAGAAAGGCTCATATTTAGCCATCTAGCCATTTCTTTCTGGCTTTGATCTGCCTCTAGTCTGCCAACGGCTCTTAATCGCAATTCTTCGGACAAATGACGCTTGGAAGTCATTGTTACAAATTGGCTATCCCAGTGTAGAGTCATTAGGAGTTTTTGGAAAGCAAGAAAGATGAAAAATGAGCAATGCCCTCGCTGGACGTCTCGAATACGCGCCGAGCGTGCTGAGCACTACACCACGAAGGCATGCTAAGGGGGCGGGAGAAATACCTTACACCAGATTTCTTATCTCAGTATCACAGCGCAATCTGCAGGCTTGCTCTGAAACATGCAATTTTATTCTCCCTGCAAATGACATATTTCGATTGCAGCGCCACTAATTTGAATACACTGCAGTTTTACTGAGACATTCTTTATTTGGAAACATATTCAAATTTTAGAAGGATTTGCTTACTTTTGAATGAGTTGTAGAGACATTAGGTTATTTAGGAGCAGGAGACATGAAAAATATGCAATTCCTTCGCCGGGAATCGAACCATGGACCTCTGATATACCGGCTCAGTGTGCTGACCATTACACCACGAAGGCACGCTAAGAATGGGGGAGATATACCTTATAGAGTTATCGCTATTTTTGTGCTTTTTCCTTAATTTTGGAAACAAGTGCATTTTGCAATTTGTTTCCAAAATTAAGGAAAAAAGCTCAAAAATAGCGATAACTCATTAATTGCGTTTCAGTACTGTATAATACACAAAGTTTCCAGAAGCTGTTTAAGAAAAAATATTAAAATAGATTTAATAAATCAGATAACTTCTGTATATTCATAAATACTATTTTAGAAGGAAAGAAGAATATTATCAAATTTCGTATTTATAGCTTGGGATCCAAGGAAAATGCCGACATTAATTTGACGTGCCTAGAAAGCGATGTATTTATTTTGAAAATGTTAGAGAAATGAATACTGCTGGAATGGGTAAAGTATGTAAAATATTCGTAGGAAAATTAATATTTATGAATGATTATTATTTACTTTGCTTTGTTGTCTTTAGTTTTAGGTGAATTTAAAACCTTACTTTCTAATATTACTCTACGTTTTCTTTGAAAAATTTCAGAGAAATATGATTAATGTTCTTCAGATATCTTACGGTGAAATTTTAATCTCCGCTGTTTCTTACGAAACCCCACAGTATATTCTTCCGCAAACAGAAAGTGTCTTAGAGAGATAGATAATTTTTAGCACCCTGTTAAGCATTTGAGATATATAATGGTTTAGATTTTAAGGAATAGTGAGGTTCTAGGAAGGAACAAAAATATCCGAGACAAAAGCAATATTCTAGTGCTTGAAAAATATGTTTTATTGCCTCGAATATGACATAGAAATGAAGGAAAATGTAGTTTCGTGTCTAATATTGCAACATGTCACAAAAGAAAAAAAAATCTTATTTTCTAACTGAAGTTGAATATAATATCTTACCCAGGACATATACAGATTTGAACACACATCGAAAATTTATGGGCATTTGTAAGAAATATTGAAACAAAAACAGAAAAACAATGTAGTGGAATCCATCTAAACCTTACTTGAAAAACGAAAAGAAAGATGTTATTACAAATAAAATTATTACAAATCGTTAATTCGATGAGCCACTGAATGGATAGAAATCTTCAGAGAATCTGACTCAGATTATCTTCCATAAAGAGTAATAAATTATTGTAAATATATTGAAATATTTGTCTTAAAATGAAATGATTCGGAAAGCGTTTTTCTCTTTTAAGTCAAACAATTGTCCCAATCCGCACCTATTCATTTTCTGTCAGTTTTACAAACTCTAATTACCTAGCGTATCTTTTATGGGACTGATTTATTCACATTTTTCTTAATTTTCTAATATTTTATTGTTTAACTGTTATATATTCTATCTGCCGCCCAACCGAAATAGCGGTTACCGTCGCTCACCGTCGGCAGGTTACAGTTGGGTGGCAGAAAGAATGACCCCTTTCGGCGTCACTTTCTGCCGTGCCAAAGGCTCCGGGTTCGAAAACCGGAGAAGGCATAGATGCTTGTAAATGCATATTATCCGTGCGGGATGGGGGCACTCTAAATATGCGGCCAGCCAAAAGTCCTCTTGAACAGTTGAGGTATGGGAAGATGGGTGGGAGACTCTCGGACACGTAAAACTGTTTGCTCTCCATCAAAATTGGGGACGGAACTGAGCTAAGTCGTACCATCACGTGTAAGGTACTCAAGATATTGCCAACGACAGGCGTATTCTTGCTCTCCTTTCCACGAGGAATTTTGTACCCTTTGGCTGACTACAGGTCAGACAACTGAGCATTAGTCAACAACAATAACAACATTCTTTCTGAAGTATAATTTTTCAGCCATTACACCACACCAGGTATGGTAACCCTACAGAACCTTAACAGTTGTGTTTCTAAAAACGTGATTTGTACTACTAGTAATTTTATAAAATAAAGACTAAATCTGAGATTGATATTTCATAAAAAATTTTCAACTACTTTTAATATCTTTATATGTTTCAAAACAATTAGAGGATAATATTATTTATACAAAATATAAATTTTATTCATGGATTAATTTATCTAATAATACTTTTAAAATCGAAATACTGCTGACTTTCACATACACATCAGAAATTCTGAGTATATAGTAGCTTGCATAGTTTTCCTTTAAGCGTTGATAGGAAAGATAAGAAGTTTACTTCACCTAGCGTAATTAAGTAAAGACTACCTTTGTCTACTTAATGATTCACAAAAGAGCTATCAGCTAACTCGTAGATATAGAGTATAAAGCCCTGCCGTAAAAGAAAATGGTTGTTTTTATGGAGAACACAATGTTGTTTCCCTAGAACAAAATGGCGTAATTATCTCAGTGGCTTATACTAGAATAGACTTGGGACAAGCGGTTAATGTTAAAATCTGAGCAGTTTTAATTTCAGAACTTCTATTCCTCTTAAATTCACAAAATATAAATTACCAGAATTCTCATTAATAAGTTGGGAATTCATAAATGAAAAGAAGGAAATTAAAAAAAAAATGTGTAGAAATGTGTGAAAAATAGAAATGCGTGTATTTGATGAAAAATTGTACTTAAATATTATTATTGTTTATATTCTGTACACAATTTATTTTGCGGTAATAGAGTCAGTGCTTATATATCTAATATATTTTGAACATTTCTTTTATTAAAATAATGGCTTTAAACTTCAGATTTTCATCCATTTGTTTCTATTTGAAATGAAAATGAGAAAATTGCTTCAAATATGATATAGGAGTCACCATAATTCAGTTAAATAAAGCAGAAAGCTTTATTTCGTTTGAAATTTACACATTGCAAGTCAAGAGACCTAGATAATGTATGCTATTCTAAACAGCCCTTTTGAGCAAAACTCGATTTTCTAAAATCTGTAAACATTGCTGAAGCTAAAAGCTTTAAAAAGTGTTTAATTTTCTAAAGTAATAAAATATAATTTAATCAATACGGTATGTACGAAATCGGTACTTATGAACTGTGTCAAGGACGTAATTGACATCTGTATGCTTCTAAAGTTAATAAATATTGAATATCAAGAAGAAAGGCCTTTAAATTAACTTTGAAACATATTTTGTAAAATTTATTTAATCTACCCTGAGCAAAACTGGCCTTCAGCTGCAGGGCTATTTGGTATATTTCGAAGAAAGAAACGTGAAAAATCAGTATAACCCGACCCAGGTATTGAACTGCGAGGCTCTCGATTGCAAACTGGAGGTGATTTAAATTGCCATGGATGTGACAAGGAATTGAAGTAGTTACAAGCAACCTTCCCTGTATGACCCGTTGAAACCTCCTCGTTACCAAATTTTCCTGCCCGCTCGTTTTCATTGGCTCAGTGAGACTGTTATTTACAAGTAACTCTCTGTTTTAAAGATTCTAATAAAAAAAGACGACTCACAAGTGTTTTAAGTATTATTTGTCAGACTCTTCAAATTCTTTTTAAACGTATCACAACTAAATTTCTGGAGCACCAGTAGTTCGAAAAAAGCATAAAATATTCTTTTAATAAATGCTTTTAAATAGCGTTTCTAAACATTTGGATGTATTTTAAAAGCAATTAGTTCTGTTGTGGTACTCAACATGGATCGGTAATTTAAGCAACAGTACCTTTAAATAATTTAATTTAATTAAGTAATTTAAAGTTGCGTAATTAAAATAATTTAATTATTTAATTATTAAATGATTAATAATTAATTTTACAATAATCGGTCAAATAATCATAATTCCATCATACATACTTTCAGTGAGATGTTGTTTTATATAAATTATTAAAAATTTAAATAATAGCGTATAAAGGTATTTTCTCCCTCTCTTCCGCACGCCTTTTCAGTGCAACTGGAAGCAAACTCGACGCGTATTCGAAAGGTTAAAGATTCGAGTCCCGGCGAGGATACTGCATACTTTTCATATCGCCTGCTTAAAAAAAAACGTAATGACTGTTGGCAAAATGGCAGACAAGTGGCGCTCGAACTTCAAATGTGGTGGACGATAATTCGTCATCATCAGGAACTGCCGAATGGATCCCTTAATCTCTAGTGGGGAGTCAAAAGGAGACTATATGAGGTGTTTTCTCCCTCCTCTTTCCGAATGCTTTCCTGGTGAAATTGGAAGCATACTCGATGTGTACTCCAGAGATCCAGGGTTTGAGTTCTGGCAAGGGCACTGCACATTTTTCACGTCTCCTACTTCAGAATAACCTAATGACTCTACAAACATTTAAATATACTCATATTCCATATATCCAATCATATCTTATATGCTGTAAAATATAGACAGGTGTCTTAACACGAAAACGATTCATTCTAGATTATTCTAACTCATATGTATGCAGAAACAATGGGATTGGAAATGAAATATAAATTATTTTAACATAAACGGCGTATCTATGAACATTAACTCCTTATATATTGATATATCAGTATTTTTCAGTATTCAATCACAAACCACTGCATCCCCTTCAATTAAATACACTCATGCCCATAAATTAAGGATAATGCAAAATCAGGCAAATGAAGCGTTAGAAGCAAAGCAAATTTGACTTATTTGTAAAGCTTATGTATTAAACAAAAGGTAAAGAGCAAAAAACGATGCTATATGTTTGATATTATTAAAAAAATTAGCGGTTTTTTCTCAATGGAGCAAATTACAAAAAAACCTATTTACAAGAAAACAATATTACATGGTTGGTATAATTGTTAATACATTGTATATCTCCCAGACGATGCAATACAGTTTGTACAACGATTAGGCATGCTGAGTATCAAATTAGCGATCTGATCTTGGGGGATATTACACCACTCAACACGCAATGCTCTCCGAAGTTCCGGTAGACATGTAGGAGGAGGTTGACGGGCTGCAACTCGTCGGCCAAGCATGCCCCACACGTACTCTACTGGATTCAAGTCCGGTGAGAATGCTGGCCAGTCCATACGGGTGATATCCTCCGATTGAAGGCATTCGCTTACGATGTTTGCATGGTGAGGACGGGCGTTGTCATCCATAAACACAAATTGTGCGCCCATGGCGCCCCGAAGCAAACGTACATGTTGTTCTAGAATGACGTCCCGATAGATTTGGCTTGTCATGGTTCCAATTTGAACATGCAGGTAAGTTCTGGAACCCAGAATAATTCCACCTCAAACGAGCACTCCTGCATCACCGTAATAGTGTCGTTCTATGATGTGTTCTTGGTGGTAACGAGTACCTGGAGCTCTCCATATGAAAGTCCGGCGAAAATCAGACTGCAAGCCAAGCCTGGACTCGTCGGAAAACATCACACAAGCCCACTGTTGCGGTGTCCACAATGCATGCTCTCTACTCCAGGCTAACCGCAGGCGACAGTGATTTGCAGTAAGTGGAACGCATCTGACAGGTCTACGAGCATATAGACCAATCTGCCCTAAGCGTCTGTATACGGTCTGCCCTGAAATTGTCGTACCAGTGGCTGAAGAGAGCTGACGAGACAGGTCTGAGGCTGTGCTCCTCCTGTTTCTTTTGGCAGTAACTGCCAAACACCGGTCCTCATTCGACGTTGTAACTCTGGAGCGCCCTATGCTGTAACGTCTACTCACATTACCATCATCTTGGAATTGTTGCCAAAGCCTGGAGATGACACTCAAGCAATTCCAAGTTCGTCTGATACTTCCAGTTGGGTACGTACGTATTCCAGACGGCCGATAATTCTACCACGTAAAAAATCATCCAAATGCGTCCTTTGTGTCATAACTATTCGGTTATTGCACTGAAATGCTTATAAAGCGCCTGTGAACAATTTTACTTCTTTGCCTGTATTCCTTATATATCATTCTGTTAGACTCTCGTCGTTGTGACGTACCATCGGTGTCATCTGGTTACTTCCTGAAATTTGCATATGATTCTTGAAGGTGTGTGTAATGATTTTACAGCTGATATATTTATTTTAGAGTTCGATTTCCTCGTGAGTCCGAATTATCCTTAATTTATGGACATGAGTATATATATATATATCAAGTTATTTTCAAGAACGTTACTGAAGCTGAGAACATCTCACTGCAAAGAAAGAGTGGGCGAGAGCCGAAGAAAAGAGACTGAATGCTGAAAAAGAATCGTTTATGGCTTGAGGTTGTGGACGAGATATGCGTTACACCCCTAAAGTACGTAGCGAGGAAGGAAAAAATTACAAATCTCTCGTTCATTTCACTCTTTCTCTATCTTTTATTCTTTCTACAAAAACTCAGGATAATGTAAATAAGACTTGTTTAGCTAAAAGTGCAAAAATGAGACAATTGATTTAAAGGAATGAACTTTTTATATTACACCCAAAGGGCATTTTTGTATTTACACATACATACACGTTTCAGCAGCATTTGGAATAACGCCCCTTTGGAATAAAATTATTTAAAAACAGGATATATTTAGAATTTTCGTGGACAATCTCGCGTGCTGGAGCTACAAATATGTTGTTCGTATAGTGATTCTACGTAAAATGCCGTTTCGAGACTAATAGCCCTTCTGGGCTACCATCGCGTTGGATTATTAACTGTTAAGTAAATTAAATAAATGCCTCACAAGTACTACATAGAAACTGCAAGGAGAAGACCGATATTACATTCCAAGGAAAAAAAAACTGCAAACTTCCATCCTCTCTTTCTAGGATTAAAAACCATGTCCAACGACATAGCTGCCGACACCTCTAACCACCGTATCGAAAAGACCGGAGGAACAAATGGTGAGAATTGGACTAATGGGCATCTGAAAAAGTTTGCGTGCAATGGAAACGTAAAACAATTTTTATCCATTACCACAAAAAGCAAAATAGATTTTCCTGTTTATTTCTCATTTAAGTTAAGGAATGAATTGCGTTTTATGACATAATAAATTCTTAGTAAGTAGATTATACGCAGATTGGGTCTCCCGAGAAATCTTTGGGATCATTCTTCCGGATGCAGAAGCATACATAAAAATTTGTTGAATGAGAAGCCATAAAGAAAGGTTAGTATCACAAAGAAAAGTCATAAAATGAACTAAAATTCATGTGGAATTAAAAATTCCATTCACTCTCCAAGATATTTGGCAATAATTTCTCCGACTCAGCTTACAATTATAAATCGTGAATATTTTAGGGAAAACAAGAAGCAATAATTTGCAACCGAATTAATTGCAAGAAGTGTAAGGGAAATCTTTGCTGTAGTATTTAGGAATTACTATTGAGCATTCCTGTTATAAATGAGTAGACAATGGTTAAAATTAACTTGAAATAATCTTTAAAATTAAAAGTGAATACATGACTATTATCGAAAATGTTACAAGAATATATGGTGTTATTTGACTGAATTAAAAATATTTCTATCGATGAAATGTAGCAAAGCATGTTTACGCTATTTCTAAATACCTAGGTAATCCATTTTTCATTTTTATCAAAAGAACAGTGTCATATTCTTTTGCAAGTTACATTTTAACAAATTAAATTACTTTTCCAGGTAAAATAGTTTACAAAATTATGTTAACAATAACAAATGCAATGTTATTCTACTATTTAAATAAATAATTTGATTTTTTCTATTTTAAATCTGTCTTTCCTTCTGTGTCCTTAACGAGATACATTTCGATGACCTCAGAGATGACGTGATTTATGATAGCTGATATAAAAAACAAGGTAGATGATCTCACAAACCACGTAACTTACGTATAGCTAATATAATTGAACACCGTTCTTTTTTACCTCTTCTGCTCTTAAGGAATGTATCTCATTGTACCCAGAACATATCACAACATTTCAATCAATTTTTCTTCCATCTTCTTGTTCAGTTTTTTACAGTGTTTTTATTTTCCCGAATGGCGGGAAACATTTTGTCTTTTTTTTTCGACACTGGCCACTTCTAAGGCCGAAAATGGTGGCCATTTTATTGTGGAGGCACCTAATAGGCGGCCACTGTTACTTCCTACGAAGGGACAGACAGTTAGATGCGTGTTTCCTCCGGGATTCGAGTCCGCGTCCTTCAGTATCGTAGTCGGCTCCCATAACCACTATACCATCAGGAGGGCTTTTCTTATATTGTACAGTTATCTTCCTTAAAATTATACAAAGCAAGTAAATATATAGATTTCTAAAAATGAAGATCAGTCACGCAAACAGCAAAACGACGAAATGTTCAATGATTTTAGTTGTAATTGCTCTTTATTGGAGATAGATTTTAGCAATCACAACGAAATTACTTTATATTTAGCCGAAAAGAATTTATGGCTATTTTTTCCTTTTTTTTTTGAAGGGATTATCCATATCTATGCTTTTTTGTGTTTCACTTCTCCTGTATATAACGAGGATTGTAGAGACATTAGGTTATTCCGAAGCAGGAGGCATGAAAAAGGAGCAATGCCCTCACCGGGACTCGAACCTCTGACCTCTCGAATGCGGGCCGAGTGGGCTGACCATTACACTACTTAGGCATGTAAACAAATGGGAGAAATACTTTATATAACTCCCCTTTTTAAAGGGCGACTGGGATTAGGGGACATAATCGCCAAATTCTGGTGGTGAAGAATCATTCTTTACCACCTTTTTTTTTAGTTCGTATCTATGTGTATACAAAGCAAGTATATACACAGATATGTAAGAATGAAGATCAATCACACAGACACCAAAACAACGAAATTTTCGATGATTTTAGTTGTAATTGCTCTTTCAGATAGATTTCAACAATTACATCGAAATTATTTTATATTCAGCCGAAAATAATTTATAACTATTTTTTTAAGGTATTATCCACATCTATGCTTTTGTGTGTTATACTTCTTCTACTGTACATAACGAAGTTTGCAGAGACATTAAGTTATTTCGAAGGAGGAGGCATGAAAAAGGAGTAATGCCCTCGCCGGGACTCGAATCTCTGATCTCTCGAATGCGGGCCGAGTGGGCTGACCATTACACTACGAAGACATGCTAAGAAAGTGGGAAAAATACTTTATATACTTCCCCTTTTAAAGGGCGATCTGAATTAGAGGACCCAATTGCCAAATTCTGGTGGTAGAGAATCATCATTCACCACCTTTTTTAGTTCGAGCGCCACTGTAGATACGCCACTGTATTAGAGGATTTTTTTGAAGCAAGAGTCATGAAAAATGAGCAATGTCCTCGCCGGATCTCGAACCTCGGCCCTCTCGAATACGCGCCGAATGTGCCGCCTGTTACACCACAAAGGCATGCTCATAAAGCGGGAGAAATACCTCATAGGTTTGCTGAAGTAAGTTTTAGCAATGGTATTATAAATAAACCAGTAAAACACAGTGCGTGTTACCCCCCCCCCCAACGAAAAAAAAAGAAATAAAAAAATCTCAAAGATTTCAAATGTTAAGGGTCGCCCAAAAGTGTTTGTTAAGGATTCTTATATCAGACATGCCTGCTCTTGCACTCACTCCTTGCAATTTTTTTTTTCTTTCTAGCTTTATTAATAAGCAACGTTTTCTTTGTGCTTATATAACATAAGAGTTCAAGGGAAAGAATTACGAATTTTGAAAGAGATGTATAGCAGCGTATGTTTAGAATTCCCGATGCATTGTTAAGTGTTTATAAACATTTTAATATTTTTCCAGCACTTTTTGAGTTTACCACATTGATATTCATATTCATATCATATACAAATTCAGTTTTCTTAGTACGGTGGTTAAAAAACTTTGCTTTGATTTTATTATTAACATTTTGAGTGTTAACTTTTTATTAAATATTACATTTATCTCACTTACGACACATGAAACTCAATTCAACTGCAACATCAAAAAATATTTAAAAACAGCACAACTTTAGAATTTGCGATAGAGGTTGAAGATTCTGATACATATTTTACACTCACATTTTATATTGCGATACATATTTTATATTCTATATTTATTTCTTTAAAAAATATCCGCCTAAAATTGTTATCGAAAAAAGGCTATATATTAGTTTTTATGTCTCCAGCCACAATATTTTCAGAAACATACTTAAATCGCTTAGTTTATTAATTATTAAATTTTCAGATTAAATTTGAAAGCATCTTAGGTCTTAATGAATCGTAGCATATCGCATCGTAGATAAAATATCAATGCTCAATATCAAAACGTTGATTTCGTTGATAAAATATTCTTTAAAAATTTATGAAATAGGAAATAAATAAAACAAATTCAAAATTCAAAATTCGGGCTTCTAAGTGCACATTTGAAGAACGATTATATATTATTCAAAAGTTAATGACTCTAGATATCGTCTTTTTTTCACAATGCGAGGAAATTACATACATATACGCATATTTTTCATTTTTAGTTACATTAAAAATATTACACAGCAATAATATTTGGTGGTTGCAATTTGAAAAGTGGTACGCTGTTTATAGTGAACCAACATTAAATCCCATTTCGAAACTAATAGCCCCTTCTGGGCTAAAATGTAAAACATAATGAAAAGAAATAGACTGACAAGCCAAAATATTATGATCATTCCCACATTTTTCAATGAACTGGTCTGGATGACGTGGAGGGCACCTGATTAAGTAGGAATGTGACTTAACTGCTGCTGGAGAAAGTAAAGAATCATTCTTGCACTTACTCCTGCGAGGGATGAAAAGAGGCTGATCTAACCGGTTTGATGAAAGGTAGATTGTAACGGGCCGCAGACTCGGAAATAGTGTCTCCGAAACAGCACGACTAGCAGGTTGTTCACGATCTACCGTTGTTAATATTTATGCAAAGTGTGTAAATGACGGTGTAAGCAGCAGTAGATGCCAAGGTGTTGGACGTCAACGCGTCACAAAAAAAAGGATTTCGGAGACTGTCCCGCTCGGCACAATCTCCGAAGCTCCGCTGTATTGGGCTTGCCAGCAAAATCGGCGCCAGTTAGTGGCTCAGCTGACAGCCCAATACAGCGCAGGTCAGTGTGTAAGGGTTTCGAAATACACAGTTTAGCGGTCGCTGTTGGATATGGGACTGTGCAGCAGACGTCTCACTCGTGTGCCTCTGTTGACCAAGTGTCATCGTCAACTGCGCCTACACAAAAGCTCTCAGCACAGATCTAGCAGTTGAGTGTTGCTATAATGAACTTATTTTCTAGTCCCATCTTCAAGTGTTCTGTACCAGTAACCTATACAAATTTCCAAGCAGGTATAAAACGTTGCTCTGTATATAAGTGAATCGCACATGTTTTGAAATGAACACATAAATTTTCAGCTCAACATGCTGATTTGTATTTCTCAGCGTCACCTTCAGTTATCAGGCAGACTATACAGAAGTGAATTGTAAGCGAACTGTAAATAAGAGAATCACACAAAAGACTATTAATAATGGGACAAGCAAATATTACTCAGGAACTATGCAAATATGTGAACAGCACATATGACGTACATTAATATGGGTATATTAATGTTATGTAATGCTGATATTGTTCAATATAAATGCATCTGAATAACTTCTTATATCCAAGTTACCACTGACTTCTAGAGCAAATGCTCTGTATAAACTCAGAATCATAATGCATAAAACGTTGCTAAAATCCTTATTCAGCACAGTCAAGGTCTTGACAGGGTCTGTTTAATAATCACAGGCTACAAATATCCATCTTCTGACGTAACTTTATAAATTCCGCTAATATTAATATTCCATAGAAATTTCTGACTGGGTCTACTGACTACGGAATGCCCCACCAATTGTAAAAATGCTGATAGGCATCTAACAGACGGTACAGTAACTCAGCTGCTGCTAAGTAAGTAAGGAAGCCCAGAAAAATCGATACCAGACTATGGATAAGTGGAAGACAGTTACATAGTCGGATAAATTACAATTTCTCATTCATCATATCGATTATCATGCCCGGGTATGCCATCTTCTAGCAGAACTGTTGCTTCTTCTGTACAGTACGTGATACACAGGCTGGTTGTGACTGTATTACGCTTTGGGGGAGTTCTCATGGGCGGCTGTGGGACTCTTAGTTGTGGTAGAACAGAACATGAAACCTGCAAATTATCTGAATATAATTGCGGATGATTTGCAGCCTTACATGGTGTCTGTCTTCCCAACTGGAAATGGAATATTCAGACTGTGCAACGCTTCATGTCACAAGTCTCGAAAGTCGTGGAGTGGTTCGAGGAGTGCAAAGATTTCCAATTAATGTACTGGCCACCTTACTCACTGGATCTTAAACCGATACAGAACATTTGGGATGTCATGGAGCGGAAGCTCAGAGCTCAAACACCACCATGTCCGAATATCTCGATATGTTAGTGTTTGCGGATCGCTGCTTAGATATTTGGTACAACCTCTCTCCAGTCGTCAACCGAGAATTTGTGCCATCCATGCCAAGGCGAGTTGCAGCAGTTTTGCAAGCCAAAGGTCTCGCAACGCGTTATTGAATAGGTGGTCATAATGTTTTGGCACTTCAATGTATTTTAACTGTTTAAAAATATAATTTGATACAAAAATTCTGAAAGTCAGAAGTGGTTTCTTTGCTCCATTCAGGAAAATTTTGGAGTAAAATAGATTTGATTTGCTTGAAATATTTCCCTATGTTAGACATAACATACACAATCGTGAAGAATCTGATTTACTTCATTCCTCCGGAAAACTACACTCTTAAAATTTTATAGCCAGATATAATTTTATTCATATTAAAACGTGTTTCAAGTTGATGAGTTTTTAATCTGTAAAACTGTACTGAAGCCTTTTTTTCTCTTTTTGAGATATATTCTGTGCTCCAAATGCAGACAACGTATTTTCTGATAAACATTCAAATGAGAATGTGTAACACTCAGGCGCAAATCAGCATAGATTCGAGGCTAATTTCGCCAGATTATCAAACCTCTAATTTAAAGAATTTCGCAATATCCACAAGCATCAGTAAAATGAATATGAGAAGGAAGAAGTCACAATAAAGTTAATGAAATGTGTTTGTTATTACTGTATTAAATATAGATGCAAGCATTATTTGAAATTTCGTAGTAATGTGAAACTAAAAATAGATCTCCAAACTTATCAACTTATACTGAAAACCTGAATAACTTTAGATCAAGCAATTATTTTCTTCTTTCTTTCCACACCGGAAAATTTCAAAAAAGACACTTTCTTTCATTTCTTCAACTCTGTTTACTGGTTATTGGCTTTATCTGGATCTTGAAGATACATCAGAAAGTTTTCATGACTTTACATGCTAAAAAGAAAACTTGTCACAATGTTTTAGGTTTGATGATTAATTATTCAATTAATTTTCATTCAAATTTAATTATTCATTTCACTGAACCATACAGCCCCTATTTAATTTGTGAAATAAATAATGATAATAAATAATGCTCTAATAAATTACATTGAGGATCATATATTTAACTCCATTTTTCACATAATTTGTAATTGTAGCTCCCTCCAGTATATACATGTGTCTCAAAAACTATTTAATTCTTGAAATCATTGTTGAGATTTTCACTACCATTTCATTTCTCTATACTGTTTAGTCGTACATCCGTTTTATCTCTTACGTAATTTTACTCTTAGGCGTCATTATTGACAATATATTCTTGAAAAACCAAGAAATCAAGTTTTTTTTTATAAACTATCAAATCGAGTTTCGGAGATGACAAAACACTTTTACTGTCGAACTCAGAATTTGTTTTCCTTACACGTCCTGAATAAACATAACAGCATGAAAGGTTTTATAGAATTTTTCTTTCAAATTGCGCATAATCCAATTGAGCCTAAACCGTATTTATTGAGACACTGGTATATCTCATTGTCTTCCCTAATTTTATAAATACTTTTTCTTTTGTGAACCGTGCCCTCTGTGTCATCCTAACAACAATTGCGTTCAACTACACGCAACTGCAAATTCAATATATTGATTTGAATTCCATTTGCAAGTCGAGATATTTATAAACTTGGAGTGGTAGAGCAAACAATATATGGGATTACTTGCTAAAATTCCCAACATACAGATACACTTTTTTCAGTCTTTTGGAACTTAGATCAAAAGATAAAGATTAATTTTTCATTCTTTATCTATTTACAAGTGGCGCTACACGAAACTCACTTGTTGTGAATTTTTCTGTCGACGCTCGCAATTTTTGAATATAAAAGAGAAATCGAATTCAGAAACTTCAGACAGAGATTTCATTTTCCGATACACTTCAATTTTCTCCGATTCAGACTTTTACGTACGAACGGTTATTGGAAGAAAAGCAGAAATAAAAATGGTTTCGATATTTTCAGAAGCTTGTTTTTTATTTATTTGATTTCTCTGGTTTTGTTTTCTTATTTTTCTCTTAGACGTATAACCGTAACTTTCGATGTGCACTTATTTACTGTTATTTATTTACCGTTGACTCATGATTAAATATCTGCGAAATTGAGTTTGGAATGATTGCATCAAGTGACGAAAAGAAAACAGGACCTGTCATTGTGAAAAAGGAAGCAAAACAATCAGCAGCTTAGGATTTCTTTTGTGGCACCAAATGGAAGGAAAATTGTTAAAGCACTTTTTAATACAAAGCCTCATACTATGTTTCATAGTCTTTAATAATTGCATAATCTTACGAAATTAAAATCTGAAAATAATGCGCATTTAAGTAAAGATATATATTACCAGTTTAAATTATTCAAATGCTTATAAAGGTTTAAAACACACACGAATAAATATTTAACAAAGTATTATAATTTCAGTTACCGGTATTTAAAAGTAATATCAATTATAGGCATTGAAGAAATTTTAAATCTAGATAGTTGCTGTTGTTATTCTGAGTAATTTCGCTTGTCAAAACAACTCCACGATAGCCATTGTCACAACAAGCCAAGAGCCTTGAGCACCGTATAGTTGACAGAACGACTTTGCTCAGTTACATCCCCAGTTTTTTAGGAGAGCACCAAGGAGGCGGGCGGGTCCGAGGCTCATCCACCTTTGCTCTACCACCAACCTTTTGAGGGGTTTTCTGCTCGCAGTATTTTGAGGGTCCCATGCCGCGCAGGCTCTGTGCATTTACAAACATCCACTCATTCTCCGGGATTCGAGCTGGGCCCTTCGGCACGGCAGTCAGACTCATTAATTGATATTATGGTTGGGCGGCATTCTAGCAGCAAGCAACAGTAAATAAGTACCCATTGGGCGGCAATAAATAATAGAATTTAGTTATATTGGACCCCAATGCATATTGTTTATGAATAGTATCAATTTAACTAAAATACGAAGAATTAAAAAAGATCTCTTACTTTTTAAAATACATATATTTCAATCTCGAGAATAATGCGCCACCCCTTTTGCAGCTTTATCTGAACGGCTGTTCTTACCTTTGTGAAGAGGGCAGGTTATTCGCAATGAGGTAAATATTAGTGCACATTCAGCAATTTCTAAGCAGCTAAAACAACTGAATAAGAGTAGTTCGTCATGAGCTAATAGTCTTTCAATTTTTTGCCATGATCAATCAATCAGATAAGCAAAGATTTTCAGACAGTAGGCTGATAGGCTGACTGCGTTGGTTTATCACGGATTGCTACCGTGAGTAACGTAAATGAGAAACACTTTCACTTAAAATGTTATCTTCAAAGTCCTCCAACCTAGTCCTCAGAAGATGGTGCTCCGGTGTTTTATGTTATTTTATTACTAATTTACCCAATTATATGGACATATTATAAGAACTGCGTGGCATATGTATACTTAGTTATGTTCATTTGATTGGATTTTCCAGAAATTGATAGTTATTTTCAACATAATATAAACAAAGAATTCAGCATCGAATTTCTAAGCATCACACTCCTGTAGAATGATCGATATTATTCACATATGCCACATGTTATAAGTAAATTACAGCAAAGCATTTTGTTAATGACTTCACTAGAAATAAAAGAAAAAAATGATGTGTGAATATAAGGCGAAATTGCTTGTTTTGATTGCGTCGAAGTTAAGTGCCTAAATGGAAGAATACCTTCATTTGAAATTTTGAAAGTTAAACTGGCTCTAAAGAAACTCTTTGTCTCCCAACTTCAAGTGAATGAACTTCTGCCGTATGCCTTGGAACTTGGAGTACTGAACGTTGCTTGCCCGAGCGCATTTTGCATTTAAACCCAATACACAAAAATAATTCCTATAAAACCTCCTCTATATATAAACATTTGGATTAATATTTGTCTTTCTTCCGTATCATGTTTTATTTCTGTTAGTTTGCTCACCATTTGTTTTAATATATTTCACTTAAATTTGGACTTTAAAAATTATTGTTAATTTTCTCATTTTATTTTACGTTAATCAGATTTTAAATTGCTACTTACTTAATTATCATAAATATAATTGTATTAATTAACACGTATAATCACTTATGTTTCTTTTCATTTTGGTTATTCGTTATTTATTTATGTTTTATTAGTTTATTATTTTTGCTCCTTTATGTTTCCATAAAACGTCAGCATTTCTAATTTTAGAAAAGAAATCTTATTTTAAAATTAGAACAATTTTAGAACCTGCAATCAAGAACAGTTTTTCAATTAAACAAGCAAATCTAAATATCTGAAGAACTTTGTAAAAATGCTGAAAAAAAGGAGCAAAATTTTGAATCAATTGTTATGTAAGAATATCAATTAAAATTCTGTTATTACTTTCCTCTATAAATGGTTCATAATTATTAATTGGAAATATTTTCAATTCAGACTAAAATCTATCGAATTTAAATTTTTTTTTTTATTTCTTATCTTTCTTTCATTTTATTATTGTATATGCTGCTCAGTATTTAACAATATTAATAGGCCACTAATAAAGACAAATATCTAAAAAATCTAATGCTAAATTATCTATCATGGGAGTACATTATAAGGTACTTCTCAAGCCTTCTTATCCTGCCATCGTGGTGTAGAGGTTCGCACACTCCCCGCCTATTCGAGAGATCCGTGGATCGAGTCCCGGCGGAGGCACTGCTCATTTTTCATCACTTCTGTTTCAAAAAACCCTAATGTCTCTACAGTACCACTCGAACTATAAAAGGTAATGGATGATGATTCTCCACCACCAAGATTTTACGATTCGGTGCCCTAATAACAAGTCTTTCTTTATAAATGAGAGTATATAAGGTATTTCTCCAGCCTTCTTAGCATGCCTTAGGGGTATAATGGTTAACATTTCTCGACGCGTATTTCCAAGGTTCGAGTCCCGGCGAGGGCATTGCTTAATTTTATTACTCCTGCTTCGAAATAACCTAATGTCTCTACAGTGTATGTTATTTTTTAAGCAGAAGATGTGAAAAATGAGCGTTGTTCTTACTCTGGAGTTAGAATCTCGGACCTTTTGAATACGTGGCGAGCGTGCTGAGCACTACACCAGGAAGTCATGCGAAGAAGGTGAGAGAAATACCTTATAAATTTTAAAAAGGTTTTTGTGAAACAGCATTGCCCTTTATGGAAATTTCGGATAACCTTCTAAGTATGTAGCGGTTAAAGCTCCAACTGTTCACATTTCAGAATCCTGAATTACTGGTACGCCGCATTTAATTCTAATAATATGGGAGAGAGGTGGGCATGTAAATGGGCTTTTAAAAAAGTCTTATTTGGGGAATAGGACTTATTTTAAACATGCTTGAAAATTATGCTAGAACGTAATATTCAATTCGGTATTATTCTCGGGGAAAAACTATTTTTATCTGTGCTACGGAACTTAAAAATTCCGATGATATAATGCCTAAAAATTAAATCAGAAAGGATGCATTACAGTAGGAATACGCTTAATCAAAGAACTAAAATTTCAGAAAAATGACAAACACTTTTATGTTTCATTCTAAAGATACTATTGCTATATATTATACATTTTATCTTACGAACTTTGTATTTCCATGTATCTTTCAGAATATGAAAATTATGTAACCTGCAATATGATTTATATTTTTTTTAAAGTTGTCAAATTTCTCTAATTGTATCTGTATAAAACTCATATTTCCTATATATTTTCGAATTAGCTAAAATTAATTAATGAAATGTCAATCTCTTGCTTGCTTGAAAATTAAAAATTCCTAATTGTTGTTTTATAATTGATAGTTTATATTTTCATGCGTTATCTGAAGTCCTTCTTTTCAAGATTTTACTTCGAAATAAATTAATAAAATAATTTTTCATTAATTACGCTACTGGTATGACATTTTAGTATTCTTTGATTAATACTTTCTTCATTCTTTATTTCTGGATATTATATAGGTAAAATATCTGTAACAATAAACTGTGTCAATACAAATTTTCGACTACGTAATGTTTGACTTAGTACAAAAATTATAGTCGCTCATATTAAATTTCGAAAGTTAACAGCATGGAAAAAATTAATTAAAAAATATGATGTGGACACCACATGGCCTATTAAATTATACAACATTTTAACCTCTTTCCCCCAATTTCATAAGAGCGGCAAAGCAAAAATACATAAAAACTCAAAATATCTTCATTGCGAATTGCAAAATACGAAAAAATGTAAAATACTATATGACAGTGAAAAACATTCAAGAAAACTAATTTCTGCAATTAGAGTTTCTACGCAAAGGCAAGGAATTCGGCAGTGGTTGGCCAGTTTGGCGGTGCACAAATGTGTAAATTTACTTTTGATCCCATTCATCAAAAAGACATTGAAGGTTCAGAAATCGACTTAATTCACTATTCTACTGTTTCAAATGTAAACAAATGGTAGTTCGTTATGATTAACTCGCCACTTATAGTTGTAAATTGTTGATTGTTCTACAAGCATTACATGCAAATTAATTACAGACATAAAACCCTTAACTCGAACATATAAACCACATAATTCATTCACTTTTAAGACAAAAAGCACAGCTGAGAACATATAAGAATAACAAAACTATGCTCATTTTTACAGCCGATTGAAAAGAAAAAAGTAGGTAACAGCTGCATATTATAGCAGTGCTATATACAAAATTTGAAAGTTCTATGGTTATTCGTTCTTGAGTTATGCGAGATACATACATACGTACGTGCTCACAGACATCAGGAATAAAATGCCATACAATATGCCACACAAAAACACCGTTTAAATGATTTCGAGAGCTGTTGAAATAGATATTTTCTTTGAGATATTATATCCGAAATTTTTCGCCATTAGAATACTTCATTTACTTCGCACCAGGAAGTAAAAATTAAAGTGTAGGGCAAAAAAAAACTTATGATAGGCTAGAAAGGTAACAAACATGAAAATAATATGAAACAGAGCTTAGAAACATTGCTAAGTAATTATTCGAATCATAACACGAAAATGAAATCTGAAAATAAGGAATTACTTCAATGAAAAAAAAATCTGATTAAATTTTAAACGCATCAGTAATAGATAAGGCGTTAAAAATGAAATATAATTAAAACGATTTGCAGTTTATATAAATTATTATTTGTTACTGAATGTTGATATTGATCAGGCAGTTTAAAATATGGAAATGAAATCCGAATTATCAATTTTTCCGTTAGATGAGTCAGATGTAAGAGACACACGCCAACTTAAGAATGGAAATAAAATCAGCCTTAGGGAACTGCAGGTTAAGAAAATGTTTCATAAATTTTGAAACAGCTTCGCAAAGTTAGTTTTTCCTTAAGAAATAAAATATCATTCCTAATATACATTCCTAAATTAAAAAAAAAAAACAGGAAAATATTATCGAAACTTTATGATTAATAAAAAAAATTCAATAACATTCATCTAATAAAATTAATTTATCCTTAATTATAAACTTCCTTCAATTTCTAAATTTATTTTCAGTATTAAAAGGCTTTGCGTTATAAGTAAAATTTAAGTAATTGTGTTTGTTTTAAATATTAATTATGTATTGCCATTTATTTTTATTTGAGTTAATGTATGCAACATTGCTGTATATTTGTGTTTATTTATTTATTACTTGCATTTTTATAGCGATTGTGTTTATATTTATTCTGTATTTTCTGTAATATTTAATTTATAACCTCTCGTTTCGTTTGAATAGCCTTTATTTTTTTATTGTTATGTGAAAATCATAATTTTTGGCAAAATGATTTGTGAAATATGGAAATAGATAATGAAGAATAAGAAATATATGCAAAAAGGCCTTACTGGGTATTGATGTTAAATTGTGTATACATGTTTACTAATTTTGAAAGTCTTCCTTCAACTAAGTGGAATTTCAGCTGTTTTCAAGAAATTGATTTCCTAAATTTTGGCAGGTATTTCTCTTAGGATGTTGAAGAGCTCTTAATCATTTGAGGATTGAAATTTAGTCTTAGACTGGTTTGAATTTATTTCTTATTTTCGTTTGGGAGATTGTGATATTCAACGTGTATGAGCAGAACTTCAATTTATTTCGCTGTCCTGAATCAGCTATTTTTAGTCGTTTTTCTTATCTGCAGTAAGTATAATCTCCTTGATTCGGAAACACTTTCGTGCGTCTTTTTATATATAAAGGAACGCATGAAAGCATATGTGATGAAGCAAATGTAAAGAAACTGTGATGATAACATAACAAAATTTGCTGATTTCAGATCCTTTAAGAATTCTGAATGTACACTGCTTATCCCCATAGTTTTCAGTGAACTCCTCAGGATGACGTTAATGGCACATGATTAAGTGATAATTGTATATTGCTGCTAGAGAAAGTAAGGAATCGTTCCTGCACTTACTTTTGCGAATGATGGGAAAGGCTGCTGATCTAAGCGAATTTGATAGACGACAGATCGAATGCCCCGAATACTTGAAAAGAATATCTCCTATTCTACACGACTGGTAGGTTGTTAGTGTTTATGCAAAGTGGATACATGACGCTGAATTCAGCAGTAAACGTCAAGTTGTTATACATCTACGATTCATCAAATAAAAAAACTGCTCTGGGAATTGATACAGCAAAATCGGTACCAGGCTGTGGCTCATCTGAAAGCTCAATGAAATGTAGGTCCAAATGTTTCGGATCACACGGTTCTGCCTACACTGTTGGATATGGGACTGCGCAAGAGACGTCCCACTTATGTGCCTCTGGCGACCAAGAGTCATTGTCAACTACGCCGACAACGTACATGTGGACATAGAGAGTGGACCATGGATAAGTGGAAGACAATTGCCTGGTCGGATGAATCACGATTTCTCATTCATCACTTCCGTGGTCGTGTCAGGGAACGCCATCTTTCAGGCGAACAGTTGCTCTTCCCCTGCACAGCAGGTCATAACACAAGCTGATGGCGGTGGTATTATGCTTTGGGAGACGTTCTCATGAGCAGCTCTAGGACCTTTAGTTATGGTAGAATAGATCACGAAAACTGCGAACTATCTGTACATAATAGCTGATCAGTTGCACACTTACATGACGTATGACTTTCCAACTGGAAATGTTTCTTTCAACAGAATAACGCCAGGTGTCACAACGATTGAATTGCGATGGAGTGGTTTAAGGAGCATAAGGATGAATTTCAATTAATGTCCTGGCCACCTCACTCTCCGGACCTTACCAAGATAGAGAACATTTGTGATGTTATGCAGCAGCATTAGCTCAGAGCTCAAACATCATTCTATCGAAATATCTCGATTTTGCGTGACCTCTGCTTCGACATATGGTAAAATCTGTCTCCAATCATCTAACAAGAGCTTGTGGCAAACATGTCAAGGCGAGCTGCAGATGGTTTATAGGCCCAAATTTGCGCAACAGGCTACTAAGCAGGTGGTCATAATGATTTGGCTCTTTTAGTGCATATACAGCTCATCATTACTGAACTAACTTCAAATAAGTGGAAACCTTTGAATGTTATTTACCACAAATTTGAAATATGTTTCGCTGCATGAAATAGTTTTTACTTGCTTGTATTACTTTAATTGTCTCAAGAGTTAGTGCTGCTTGTGCTGTTCGGAGATGTTTAATTTATGAGCTTCTAGAAAAGTCGATCTGATTGTCAAATATAAAGTAATTTAAATTTTTCCATTTACCTAATAATTTAATTTAAAAATTTCGGTATTAGCACTGATCTGAAATCAAAACAAATCAGGGGTTTTAGCTCAGTGTATTTGGAACAGGTTCTGTGGACTGATAGCATTCGGACTATTGTTGATAAAGTTCTCTATAGACTGATGAATTTACTGTTCATTCTGTAATAAATGTCACTGTGAAAAAATTGCACAATTCCAAGAGCTAATGTTTGAATAAAAATTATTTAGATAATCATAAACATCTAATTACCTGGAGTACAAAAGGTTTTGGATTTAAAATAAATCCGAAGTATACTTGTGAAATATTCACTGATATTTTTAAATATAGAAAAAAGTATGTCATAAGGGCGGTAGCACATTTCATTTTTTTAATAAATTGGAGAAAGGCTTTAGTAGGAATAATATTTATGTAGCAATGTAGTGATTCATACTGCAGTAGTCTTATTTAAGTTTGATGTCTGGTAACTAGTATATTCTAAGATGAAGTTTTAATTTATTTCCCTATAACATTTAGGTAAGACTATCGTTTTCAGCACGCTATGTACATAAACTAAATATCAATCCTATAGCTTGAATATGCACAGATATATTTCAAAATATGCATGAAGTCACATTATTGTTAAGGTCATAATGAAATTTGCCGCTTGCTTATCAAAGAAAAGTTTAATTTTTTTTAAAGTATTTGTTATAATTCGTAAAATAAGTAATCAGTATTTTTTAGGTTAAAATAACACTCCGAAATACAATTATTTTAGAAGTCAAACAACAGGAATTAGCGTAATACTTGCAAATTTTACAGGAGTACTTTCGATGGTTTCACTACTGAACCATCTGCCTCAGCTGACAATGTGCAAATGTCCACTTGCCCTTTGGTACCTGAGGAAGACGGTTCGGTAGCTAAACAGTCGAACCTAGTCCTGGAAAATTTGCAAATATAACACTGATATTTGTTCTCTGAATTATAAAATAATAAGTAATCATTACGTTCAAGAAATACATCACAAATTGTAACTGCATTACGTATATCTCCAAGACTGATTACTAAATTCAATTAAATAATAAATATGCTAGAAATAAATAGAAATTTATTATTAAAAATATAAAAATGAAATTAAATATTTTGCCTGGATTTAATATTATTCAAAATTACACATAGTGTTTTTAAACTTCAAAATAGCGATAACTACAAAAATCAAGTTTAATCGTAAATGCTCAATGTTTCCTATAGATCCCTACATATTAGATAGAACAAAATGCAAGTAGCAACGTTGTGATCATTAAAACGCTCTTTGAAACGTACTTCGCATTTGAAATATTATCAAAAATTTCATATTTTCTTAAATACCTTAATATATGCATAGAAGTGAAATTTACAATAAGCTTAATTCGAAAACTATGGAATGGAAAATTTATTGAGCCTGCATTTGCCGCCGTAATTCAACATTTAGTAAATATGCACAATTCCTAGCATGTCACAACTAACTGCGAATGATCAAATTATATCCTTTGCCTGCCATAGCATATGTCAGAAGTAATGGATAACAATCTCAAACATCTGGATACTTTGCACGCCTGTTAGCTAACAGGAAAAGATATTATGTAGCTTCCTATTAGGACTATATGCAAGCGAGTATTTCATGTATGTCAAACACATGCATTAAAAGTAGTATAAGTTTCTTCTTCATCAATATAGAAAATATAGTATGATTTTATATTAAATATTTGGAGCAATAGAAAGAAAAAGGAGGTTATTCTTCATGGTTCTTTAAAATATAGTGAAACAAATTATAAATTTAAAACGTTGTAAAAGATAAAAGATTTAATATCGATCTAAATTGGCAAAAAAATAAATAGATTTAATATCGAAAAAAATTTACGTAAAGGCAATATCTACCAAAACCAGTCAAAAGATAAATAGATTTAATATAGACCTAAACTGGCAAATTTCTATCATAAAGACAAAAATTAAAAAATTGAAAAAAAAGAAAACTCTGAAAACCGAAACTGAAATAAAAGTAAATGAATACAAAAACAGATTAAAACTGACATAAAATTAAACTTAAAAATTTTTAATTCTTGGGACTTCGTCGATGATTAGTCGAAAGCATCATCAGCAGAATTATGTGCAATTCAGGAATTCAATATAATAAAAGACTGTTAATTAACATGCAATTTTAAATATTTAGATATTTTTTTATCCAACACCAATTTCAAATCTAGCATTTAAAATATTTTCCTTCCTTATTAATGTAATAGAAATTTTATGATTATATTTTTAATTAAGCAACTGTATTATTTTGACATTTTATATAATACATTAATTTTTACAACTCGAAATAACATTATCTTAATTTAAACAATAGTATTAAAATTATTTTCCATTCTTCCAAGCAGCACTCACACTGCTCAGTTTGTGCTTCTTTACGATACAACCACTCAAACTTTCATCATATTATACTCGTGCACATAGAAGCTTCATCTTTGAAGAGAACAAAAGGTAGAATTATTCTCGATTCCACTTTTCCTTTGCTGTATACTATTTTATTTTTACTGTTTTGGAAAATTGTGTTTTTATATCCCATTTCTAAACTTACACGAAATTGTTCTCAGAACAATTTACTTTATAACATGTAGTTTACTTTATAACATTACTTATATAACTTCTGTGTGAAAACTGAAGTAACTGCACAGAAGAAGTGTTAAAAATGCGTCAACTCTACGCTAACAAGCTTGAAAAATCTAGCGTCAACTCTACGCTAACAAGCTTGAAAAATCTAGCGGCAGCAAAGGAATAGCTGCTACGTCACATTTAACCAGCAACAAATGCTAAGCAGAAGGTCATGCTACAAAAGCACAAAGCTCTCCAACACTTTCCAACTTTCTCTTCTAAAACTTTGTATTTAAACCTTTTTTCCTCAAAGCAAAATATCCATTACTTCACGCGCCCTATCAAATTTAAATGTTCTGGCATTGACAATTAGGGAAAATGAAGGCTTATAGCAAAGTACGTTCAAATTAAATTAAGTTGATTATTTAAAATAAATATAAATCCCAACAAAAATTTTATCTTGGTTTCAAGCTTAATTTATTTTTGTTCCCTTGTTGATTTTATATTTACAAAATTTATCTTAGTTTTTAAGCGTAATTTATCTTGGTCTCCTGTTTGGTTTTACATTTTGGCTGTTTAATCTAAATTAAATTTCATTTTGGAATTTTATATATTACTAATTTATCATTAGACAAATTTGGGCATTTTTGCTTTTTCTGTAATTTCGGGTTCTACATTAATTTTTTTCTTGGTGGCTTAATCTTTACGCCATTTCAGGTTTCTAAGTTGCTTTAAAATATTTAGAATTTAAAGTTAATAATTCTTTCTTTCTCGTATTCAAGGAAATTTTTACTTTTTAATTGCATACCTAATTTCAAGTCGTTTCGGAGCAAAATCTATCTATCTTCACGAATACTGATTTAAGCTGATTTTAGCATTGTAATCGTTTTAAAGAGTTATACGTACATTTTGTTATTCTTTGCAATATCTAATGAAATGCAAAATCTTTAGAAGGTTTAATAAGCCTTTTGATTAAAACAGAACTTGAATATAAATTGTATATCTCGTGCTTACATGTCAACTTCTACATGTGACGAGGTAGTAAAGTGGCAGTCAGTTTAAAATTTAAAATCAAGTCTAGTGGTCAAGTGTTACCCAATTGATTTAACTGGAAGTTGGCTCAGATTTCTTCCTCGAGTAAAATTTCCAATAGAGGCAGCACCAACGCATAGCACACTAAATGCAAATCTAGTGTGAGCTAGAGAACCTTGGTAACGTGACCTCGAGGAACAGAACTATACTCTGTCTTACAATCCAAGAAACCTCAGCAAATACAGTTAATAACTGAAACTTTACGATTGCGAAATGTATTTTTCAGTCAACAGCAAAACTTAATTATAGACAAGAATTTTATTTGATGGATATATTAAAAATTCTAATTAAAGATGTTCAATTTTTTCCCATCTTACATCACATTTCAAGAAACCGTAAAACGTGTGAAAGAATTTTTTTTTTATAAGAAATGTTTAAAACTTCAAAGTAGCGGTAAGGACGTTTTGATTAATTCTGGTGTTAGCAATTATTTTTCTTGAGATATTAGATTTCAGTTAACAAATTAAAACTAATTTTCAAGTTACTAGGCTTTATTTGAATTTAAATATTCGCATATTTACACTTCAATTTTAATTATTTAAAATTGAAAAAAAAATGTATGGCCATACTTCAAACTTAATAACTTTAATCAATTTATATATTGATAAAACTCGGATACCTTGCATAGGGTAAGTGAGGATTTTATTTGTGTTACTGTATTTAATTATTCCATAGCCATTAGAAAGTAGTTAACTGATTCGCTTCAGAAGACCTGCATATTTTATCAAAATTATTTTTTCTTGGATTGTATTTTGCTATTTTTCTATATTTAATAACTTAGTAAACTGGACTTTGTTGCTTATATTCAAGCAAGAAATTCAAGAAGTCTGCATCTTTAGCATTAGTTCTTCAAAAATCTAGTAGAGTCAAAACTATAGGGACTATATTTTAAAAAACAATTAGTTTATAAAGTTTTAAAATTGGATTGAAATTCTTAATAAAACTGTAAAATGAACATTTATTGTTAGATATTTTATATACAGAGTTTTGTTACTTGAAAAAATTAATTTGATCAAAATTTTATAATTTTTTTTAAATGCACTAACGTTCTCATGTTTTCTTCTGAAAAGGCTTTTCTGTTACTAAGCATTTTTCTCTTTGACGTTTGAAAGGGAATATGCAAAATATATATAGTATAAACGCAAACTGTTAACTTTAGTGTGGTAATAATTATTCTAATTCCTCGATTTAATTTGGCTATCTCTCCTTTCTGTTCTAAAGTTTTTCGAAGGAAGGCTTAATATTAGAAATAGCTACTCTCAGTTCTGTTTCCATATTTAGCCGAGATCCATATTTTGTCTTAAAAGAAGGCACAGCAGAAAATCCAGTTTCACAAAGGTAGAATGTTGAAAATGGTAAAAGAATGCGACATGCCCTTGTTTTTAGTACAGAAAAGTAATCCTCTACTACTGTTATCTATTTCTGTGCCACAGTTACAGTTTTCTACAAAACGTATAAGGTATTTCTCCCGCCTCAGGTCAGCACACTCGACGCGTAACCGATTCCCGGCGAAGGCGTTGCTCATTTTTCATGTCTCCTGCTTCAAAATAACCTAATGTCTCTACAAAAGCATTAACTTTATTACTCGTATCCAACATATGTGTATTTGCTCCTTGGAGTTGAAGAATCAAGTTATTTAGTTTCTCGAATATTTCGACCAAGTAGCTCAACTTCAACACAAATAAACCGTCGCGAAAATTCTCAGCTTCCGGTCTGTTTTCTTCTTTTAGGAAAATGGCGATTTCTTCTCATAATTCATAAACACATTGCAAGAATTTCCCACGCGATAACCATCTTGGCTCGCAATGAAATAGTAACGCTGAATGTATTGCACTCACGTCTTCACAAAGTGCAGAAAGATCTTGATTTCAGGGGTCTCATTTTGATATAATTTACTACGGTTATAACCGTAGTTGACACAATATTCAGACGAGGACTCATTTCTTTGGAAGCCAAAGTTTCTCTGTGGATCATGCAATGTGTCCAGACGCACTGAGGCGATTTTTTGTTTGACAAATACTTGTATACTTTCGAATCTTGCGGACATTGAACGAGCACCATCGGTGCATATTCCGACGCAATTTTTCCATTCTATGTTTGCCTCGTTCATAACATCATTCAAAATAGCAAATAATGAGAGCCCTGTTGCTTTGAGTTCTATTGGTTTGCAGAAAAGTAGTTCATCTTCTACTGACATATTATCACAAAATCGAACATTGGCAATGAAATGAGCATCTTTATTACTATCTGCTGCTTCATCAAGCTGTATTGAAAACAATTTATCAAGCAACTTCGAAAAAAGCTTACACTCTACATCTTCAGCTATAGCACCAATTCAACGAGCAACAGTATCAATTGAAAGAGGTACAAACTGCAATTATTTTGAAAAATTATATCCAAACATAGTTTCTACAATCTCAGTTGCTGCTGGCAAAATAAGCTCTTGACCAATGGTGTGAGGTTTTTCACATTTGGCTATTTTATACGAAACTTTGTAGGATGAAATTAAAGCTTTTTTATTAACAAAGTTTCTTTAAAAATGATTTTTGCTTTTCATATGATTTTAATTCGCAGTATTCTCTGGGTTTGTTACGTGCTCACTGTGCATCGTTTCCAAATGTCGTTTATTTGACTTAATGCTATCTGCGGCCAGCATTTTTGAGTAAGTGATACACAGGGGCCTTACTGCTCCATTTACTTCTGTACTGGTACACCGGAAATTTAAGTATTCTTGAGAATTTTTTCTTGATTTTATTTTCGGAATCACGCTCGTCTGTACTTGCTGATGCTTGACTATCGTCTAATGCTCGCTTACGCCCCCTCAAAAAATTATCCATGCGTCTTCATAAATCTGCTGCCGTGAATATTTAATACGGTGAATTACGATTAACACCAAAATATATATAACATACGATAGATTCTATAGCGATCCACTCGAATGAGGATTGAAACTTGCGTTATCGAACATTTTTTTTTCTTCCTATGAGAAAACATTTGCTCTATTCATGCTCGAAACGGCTTCCACAAACCATATTACTTATTTTTCTCTTTTGTTTTTAGTCATGCTTCTGTTTTAATTCCTTTATTATTTCAAAAAAGTATTCCCAGTTTCTAAATTTAGCTTATTCTTTAACTTTCATTAACGAATTTCTGTACTTTCATATTCTTTTACCCTTATCTTGCTGTGTGACTTTCATTTCAAATATAATATTTAAAATTTCCCCAATTTCATACGCTTCAGCTGTTCACCGCCCGCTTGGCAAAATGCCACATGTGGTTTCTCGCTAACTTTGGCTCTCTTTTACTCTTGCTTTGGCAGTGAGTTAAAAATAATTTAAAAACAGAAATCAAAATACTCAATATATTTTATTGTTGTATAAATTTTATTGTATGCGGGGGGAGACGATGAAAATTCTGATTGAAAACTGGGCCGTGAATAATGAAAGGTTGAGAAACGCTGCTTTATATATATATAGAGAGAGAGAGAGAGAGAGATACATATAGATAGATATATATAGATTGTTGTAAATATAGATATAGATATAGATACAAGACCAATTAAAAAAATTGACACATTAATGAGTTTAATTCAGAAACAGTTTGTTTATAACAGAAAGCCATTGCCACTTTGTACCGTATTATACATGAATACTTCAAGTTTACACACAGCTTCCTTTTTTTCCGTGACTTCAGCATCATGTCAATATCCTGACGTCAGATGAAAAATATCATTAGAAATCAAGAAATAAAAGCTCGTTTTGCGTTTTGTTAAACAAATACAAATTTTGTTTGTGTTGTGCAACGTCGGTTTGCAACACGGTGTAACAGAAATCTGTACAAAACGTTAGTTGAACTGACTGTTCAATTAAACCAGAATATGCTGGGCACCAAAACGTTCGAGTTTAACACAGTGTGACAATTCTCTGTTCGATACATCAAGGGCACAACGAAAAAAACACGTTAAGAAAATCCTACATAGTTCATCAGAACAACTCTTGTCATTATTTAAAATGACATATGGGGAAGTGTTTCGGAAAAATAGATTCTTATATCACTTTCGGTCGGGTTATGAAAAATCTTCTAACCGTGTAAAGATTACAGTAATGCTTTTAAAATTTTTGTTTCTAGAATGGATTTTATACGTCTATTGCTTCTAGTTAAGCCTGCACAGACACATGCACGCATATAATACCATAATTTATTTCAAATGAAAGTTTGAATTCGGGTAAAATTTATTTTTTTAATTTTGAAGTCGCAGATAATTCAGAGTCAATCTTATATCCGATATGACTACATATATTTATGTCAGTAATGAAAACATTTCTTACCATAGATAAATTGAAAATTTTTCCTTTTCAGTATCACATTATTGTCGATAATTTGTAGGCTTTTGGATTTCAGTAATTACCGCATTAATATTTCTTGAAGAATATAGCAAAGAAAAAAAGCTTAAAAATATTTCTTTTTATTTACTTTTGTTTCGGTCTTGAACGCCTTAAAATGTCCATAAGTCTCCAGAAAAGACTGTACTTGGTACCGATAAGGTTTTAAAACTGCTATAAAAGTATCAGTTTGCGGCTCAGCAAAGCTTTATAAATTCGATTTTATTGGCACCAATATTACTTTTAGTGGTACGGTGGTAAAAGAAGAAAAATATACAGTGCCTTTCGCTTCTATGTATGTTATAGTATTTCTAAAAATTTTATACCCGGAATAAAATACGTAGAAATACGTGGAAAAGTTGGTTAAGTAATTTAAACGAAGAATAAAAGAGGCAGTACCCAAATTTCTCTGTTTTCATTTAGGTTTCTTGAATGAATTATGCTGCTATATTAAAATTTTACTTTAAGTTAAAATTTAAGGATAAAAGCTATTTAAATACTACCTAAAAGAGTTACGATAAGGTAAAATAAATGGACAATAACACAGACAAAATAGCAAATATTTGACTAAGAATAAAGTAGCAGATTTATACTCAGTTTGGGATAAAACCAAAATTTAGATGCCACCAGTTCACTCCCCCAAAACTTATACATGTCTGAAAAATATGTATGTGAATAGTAAGGAGGGCGAGTAGACAAAATATGATAGATAATGTCATAATCGAGCACAGATTTAAAGAAAAAATTATAATAACTATGATTATCACTAATGGTTCAGATGTCTTGCCTAAAATAAACACTCCTTTCTGGTTATCTGTTTAAACCTGCTAAAAGTGATGGGTTCTTGCTGAATATTTTGTGACGCAAAAATTACTTCCTGAAGATTAATTGGTAATTCAAATATAAAAAATATAAATATTTGCACAGAGAAGAGACAATCATGTTTCCTTGCTACCATATTTAACCAGAAGGCAAATATTTTTCTCCATGAAAACTTGTACAGCAGTAAAGCTTAAAGAAATAGAATGTTCAAAATTTCGATAACTGAACCTGCCTTCGTTCTGTCGATAATTTAATACACATCTTTCTCAGAATTTATTTAATATTTTAGTTCAGAAAAACTTCTTATTGTTCAATAATACGAGAAAAAAATTGAAGCATAAAAATAACTTACTTTTCTTTTCTTCCCTCTGTATTTTTCGTACGTTATTTTAAGTACCTTATATTCCAGCGTATAGCACGCACCGCATCTGTAATTTCAAACTACTTTTTTTAATTTTTAGGTATATTACCAATTTTAAGGATAATCGCCGTTTATTAATTTTTAAGTATACGCGCCCTTTTGCCTTTGGCAAGTATCACTCCAGGCTGGAAATAATGTGTGAGCGAATAATAAAAGTATGAAATGAAATTAAATCCGACATAATTCAAGAGTCATTTCAAAATCTAGTATATCTAACAATCTAGATGGAACGGAAGATAATTATTTATTTATGGATCACAGAAGTGAGATGATACAGAATTCGAAGATATGCCTGAAGATATAAAAGAAGACAAATATGACAATCTTTTCATGTTATACGGTAAGGACCATTTTTAAGTTCATGAGGTATGCCATTTCTTTTAAATAAACAGCTTTTAGATAGATGTAGAAGTCTTTTATTTACAGGCTCATCTTTCCCATATTTTTAAATCTACAGTTTTCATATCCTGTGTATAACGCGCGTCCGTAAATTTCTACCTTATCTTTTGTAATAAAAATGCGCGTTATAAGCCGGAATATATGGTATGTGTTTTAGTTTCCAGTACGTAGTGCAGTCTAGTGTTAGTAGAACATAAATTCTCACATATGTTATTTTTCAAAGTACTCTAAATATATGCTAAAATTGAGCAATCTTCCAGTAGGTAATGATTTAAACAATCACGTTTTGGAAAATTAGACATTTTCAAGACCCAAACTAGGCCATTAAAATGTAGGAACATTATTGGCATTTTAAGCGACATCTTAACCGCAATATGTATTCACGAACATAATCTGTATAAAGAATTTAAATAGTAAAAGTAATTCAAAATATACATGTATCTATTATTGAAAATAAAGTGAAATTTTTTGGATAATTACATTTTAATTTCTGGTGTGCCCAAACAGTTAGACTGAAATTTGTATTTCGTGTATTTTAGTAACCCAACCATTGACACAAGAGAAGGATTTCAAGGATGGAAAATTAGGAGACAATTTTTATTGAATTTGAGTAATAAATAATGGATGAGTATATTCCACCTATCAAAACACTACTTAAAAATGTGTAGGTGAAAGACCAACCAAGGAGCAGGCTTGGAGAAATACTTTGTCACAAGCATATTGCTGAATTTTGTAGCTAGATGCTAAAAATTAGATGTAGGGCAGGCATTTAGAAAACACAGTTTCCATCTTTACTTTTACATACTGAAAAAAGTGAGCAACTTCTGCAAATACAGTTTCACTATTGTTTTACGTTCAAAGGCCAACAGTCTTTTAACCTGAACATCCATTAATCTGGGTGAAACGTGGCTCTTCTTCGGCTCTATTTTATTTAAAAATTTATCTAAATTAACTGATCTGCCCCATATATGTGACCTTGTGGGCTGCTTACGAGTAACCGTAAGTCAGTGCTGACTAACCCGTAAGTGTGACTGACTCATTTTAAATTTATATACGTATTTAAGATTACTGCCTCCTGTACTGCAGATTTAAGGTTTCATCCCTTCAAATAAAGACCATCGGGGATCCCAATCTTCCTCAAACAAAAGGGTGCTTAAATTTAATTTTAATTTTGAAACCTATTTATTTACTCTCAGCCATACCCTTCAACTTGTGATGTTTAACTTGATATAATTTTTGAAGGTACTTCCTTTCAATATTAATTTTAAGTTATGCCAAAGTTTAGTGTTTCTCCCACACTAATAACTAATATATACTTCCTACCACACGTGACTTTAAGTTTGAAGGCAGCTGGTGAAAAATGCTTTAAACCGTCAACTTCAATAAAACTTTATTTTAAAAATTTACGCCTATAATGTAATTTTAAATAAATTACTATATTATTAAAAATAATCCCTCAAATGAAATTATTACTAATTAACCTCCGCTTGAAAATATGGTACACAATTAGAATTTATTTTACCCGAATTTGTCGCATGCATTTGTAAATGTAATAAATGTTAACTAAGTTCTAGCCTTATAAATTAAGCCCGATAAATGTGGGAACTAGCATTTTTAAGGCTTTTTATGAACACACTAATGTACTTGGTGATCACTCTCTACAACAAAACTTGTTTTGTTTAATATGAAGTGTCATACATCAATTTAATCAATATGGCATATATCGTTTTTGTTGCCGAGGTTCCTTTTGGTCTATTTCTCGAGCTTCTGTTATAAGTTTTTTTTGATAAACAAAGAGCCATATCCTAAATTTGCATGAAAATTTTGTTTGCAATATGTGCATACCAGACTACAGGAGCCATAAACATTACTTTAGTGATGAAAGGTTTATCTTTTCAAGTTTTATGAGCTTTTTCTTCGTCTGACATTATCAAATTTAATCAAATTCGTGAAGTGTTGTTAAATTTTCCGTTTCACACCGGCAGATAAACACACCTCTCCCTTTTAACCACTAAACCATTCTACAAATCTCAAATCTATCTATCTATCTTTTTGGCCTCCAAAAATGTCCTCTTTATGCTGCTTGATAAGTGTTTGAGTCTCTTCATTGAGGCAATTTATGTCAGGCTTAATTGCAGGATTCCCGTGATATGAAACGTTTTTCTTAACCTATTGCATTGTTTTATCTAGAATCTAATATTGCCAGGCAGTCGATAGATTTTATCTCTATTTGTAATAATTTCGCTAACTTCTTAAATGGAATCCTCGATGCTTTTAGTGATAGAGTGAAAGGCAGCATTGACTCCGGTCACGGTATTTCAATTGCGAAAATTTAGAGATCGATTTCGTATCAGATTTTCAAATAACACCCAATCCGTGATTGCTCTGATAGTATTCAAACAAGGTTTGAGATTTCCTTGTACGGCAATCAGAGGGAGGTTGTTAGAGATTAACTCTTGTAATACATCTAATGTCAGGGGATGATAGTAGTGATTGTTAAACCTAAATCGAGATATCCGACTGTTGTAGGCGATCCGGACAGTGAATATACTCAACAGGAGCGTAAATCGCAATAGGATGGTTTAAGATGAAGAATGCGTCTGCAATTCCATGCTCTAGGCGTATGAGCTGAAGGACATAGTCCAAGATCCCCTCATTAAGTCTATATTAAGGCGGATTGTAAAATGCACTAAAGTGCTTATCCTTGAAAGTACCACGTGTAATGCGTACAGTGTCTAATTAACAGTTATACTGAGTTCTCCTTTCGATAAGGCATGATCTGAAGCGCTCCACATAAATTATCACAACACCACCACGGTGGCCTATGCACGGTGGCATCGCACCTGTAAGAGAGATAGTTTGCAATTTTAACACCATGAAATGATTGAGCATGTGTCTCAGAAATTTGTACTAAGTCAATGTCATGCTCTGAGACAAAGTTCTGTATTTAACGCAACCTGTTCAAGAGAGCAATTGCGTTCCACTCTGTTCATTGGATAGGAGCACTCATACGGGTGTTTTTATCCATAAGAGGTAGGTTTAGTACTTGATTCTTGAGTTGAGGCTTTGTTGTCGGCACCACTTCAGAGTACTTGATGACAGAGGTGAATATTTTATTTCGCAAAGCACTCGCTTCGCTTCACTCAATGACTCTGGAGCTAGTCGGCTGGACGGAGCTTGGGAGACATTTGATCTGTTCGGATAAGTTTTTTGTTGCGGGACAGACTTTTGTCTTGGGAAATATTTACATCCTCTGTTTCCTTGGGAACTGTTCACATCCTCTGTTGGCTGTATGTCCTTGTTTTAAGACAGTTTGCACATTTGGGAGTAGAGTTTTTAATTTAAAATTTAAAACATTTAAAAATTTCGTGTGCATTGTAGCAACGGACACTGCATGGTTCGTGATGGCAAAATGATAGATAATGATGGAACCCTTGTCAGCGGTAACACTGCAACGCTCCAGCATGTTCTTTGCATCTTTACACTTGAATTTACATTGATAAAAAATCCTCATTGCAAATGTCCTTGCTGTCGTCTTTGTATTCACGGGTTGTCCAGGAACAGAGGGAGGAGATAATTTCTTCATTTTTACGTCGCGTAACGTAATTCACATGATCTGATGATGGCTTTCACATTTCTATTCTGAAGTATTTCCTAGCAGTTTTATTGAATGCATGCATCATTTTATACTTTCCTGAGTTGCCTGTAGATCGTAGGTAAAGCGGTATAAATTTTAATCTCGTCATTAATTCATTGCCCGTAATAGTCATACGTGAAAATGTTGTGCTTGTTAAGAAGAATTCTAATCTTGTTTCAGTCATTCTTGGGATCTTTAATCATGATAATTGGAGGTTTACGTTTGCTAAGACTGTGATTGGCTGCAGGTGGAGGAAGTTTGTTATCAGAAGGAGCGGTGGTATACATTGATTTTGCTACGCTTGGGGTAGGAGCTGGAGGATCATCGCTTAGAGAATCAGCATTCAACGTGACTTGCGGCTGGGTCGGCTTTCTAGTTGATTTATGCTTTCTTTTCGTGAAATCTACTTTTGGTGCTCTGTCAGAATTAGAAAGGTAGTGCATTCTTTAAGCGGTCCATCACCCATTGTCACAACACTACCACAGCTTTTAGCTATTGAAGCCTTAGCTATCACCATCACTCCATTCACCTCATGACCGCTCACGATTATCTCCACTTATACCCGAGCCAAAAAAGGATCGTAAGAGAATATTAAGTATGATTTTGATGCGAGATCCGACTCTAAAACATAATTAACCTTACTTGGAGATTTTAATGCCCACCACCGCGTGTGGAGCTGCTCTTTGGTCTATATGCTTGTGTTCAAACCTTATCATACAAAAAAAAAACTTTATTACCAGCTGGTCTGGGTTTACCAAAGCTTTAAGCATTACCCACCTTTTCATACCAACACCACACATGGGTGATGAGTTAGATGCTTTAGCTAGAAACTTCATCAATGATTTGAAATCTCCAAACCAACGTAGCAGACAGAATTAAGCAAAGAAACCCTGAGCGTGAACAGCGGAAGCGCTCCAGATAAACCCCTCACAAATTATTGCTTAATCAACTGAATCATCACATCACGATCCTTATACGACAACATGCAGCTAGGACTGGACCGCCTGCATGTTCTCCTTTTCAGCGGAAATTAATTCTGTCTGGAAGATGTCTTCCAAACTGAAGAGATACCCCACCAACATTCGGCCATTAATTGGCCTGCCAAGAATTGCCTGCCCCAAAGCTTAGTCTTTCACCGATCACTGTGCTGCTCAGTTCCGCACAAAAACGTACTGCTTCAAATTACAGCACAAATGGTGGTTGCACGCACACTGGCAAATTCCACTGGATAACAACACATTACCAACATTCATCCGGCCTTTCCGTCTGAGATCTATGGCTACATCGAAACGCTCAGAGAAAAGAAGACCCCTGAACATTCCAATAGTATTTCGAATACGATGCTCAAGAATATGGGAGTCTACAAGATTTTCAAACTTGTCAAAATCCTAATTGCCATATTACGGCTAGGACACTAGCCTGACAAGTGGAAAACAGCAATTACCTCTCCAGTTCTGAAGCTTGCCAAACCACCGAATGACCAGGTCCCTCAAAAACCTATCAACCTACTCTCCTCGCTCAGAAACATTACTGGGCATATCCTTCTCCAGATAGAGCTTAACCATCCTGTTAATCATTATGTTCGAATCGCTGAGCACTGTGGTTGCAAAAAACACTACAGTTCAACAGTTGTACCAGGTGACCGAGATGATTTTAAGTTGCCTGCAGAGCAAAGCTGTTACTGGAGCGTTATTGGTGTAGGTTGCCAAAGCTCTCGATCATATGACTGTAGGGCCTCATGCACAAAATAATAACACTGTGTCTCCCTTGTTACATCAGTCACGAACGTCATTCATTCCTATCTCACAGATAGATATTTCGTCGTTCGTGTCAATAACACACTAATCACCCCAAAACTATTCTAGATGGTTCCACACAGGGGTATTTTCTTGGCCCTGTTCTATTCAATATTTACAAGTGCTAAGTGACGGAGGACGTGGACACTATGCCTCTACCATACTACCTCCACCATCAACTAGAACAGCCCAGATGTCAAGAAGGGGTCTTCACTGGCGCCTCGCTGAATTAGTATGCATTGGTTAAACATATAAATGCATGTCTTATACGACGTTCGAGATACATATTACATGATTACCTACGGTGACCTTCATAACAAATTATAATTACACGCACAAATTATAGTTACACACAGTTACACATATTGTTACATTGAATAATACTTTGACAATATATAGCTTGATTAAAATATACTTTACGTTGGACAGTCACCATGACTTCATTAAAATATGCGCGGAAATACGAACACTATATATTAGGTTGTGCGTGATATAACAATGATTATTACAGCAGAGTGTGTGACATTACATATCACTGCTGGCCACCCAAATTGCAACACCAAGAAAGACAAGAGATATCACAACAAAATGTGTTTAGTAGATAACATGTTGACCAAGTATCAAATGATTAAATTTATAGACTTCTGTGCAGTGTGGTTCCTTGTGATTGGGTACAGCAGTGTGGCTGTGGTACAGCAGACCAAGCAGCTTCCACACATTGCCAAAGTTGATCTACTATGGCAGCTTAGGATGTAATCAGGGTCAATCGTTCAGCAACCAGGGACCACATGTTTTCTATTGGCGAAAGATCCGGAAAGAGAGCCGGCCAGGGAAGCATTTCAATCTGGCGATTCACGAAGAGCCCTTGGACAATGCGTGCCAGGTGTGGTCGCGCATTATCCTGTTGAAATGTGGCTGTGGGCAAGCCCTGAAGGTAAAGAAGGGCAACTGGCTCCAACACCTCTGAGATGTAGCGCTGGCAGTTTAAAGTAATGCATACGGCAATGCGTACTAGAGGAGTGCTATAGTGATATCTAATACGGCCCCATACCATAATACACGATGCAGGACCAATGTGGCGGTTCATAACGCAGCTGTTCAGCATCCTCTCCCCACAGTGTCTCCAGACTCGAATCCGACTATCGTGGTGTTGTAGACAGAAGCATGACTCCTCAGTGAAGACATTTTCATTCCATTCTGCCGTAGACATCCTTCTTTCATCTCACCACTAGCGGCGGAGACGTCTGCGGTTCTGCGTCAAGGGTAGACGAAACAACGGACATCTTGCGGACAGACCACTCTGCTCTAAACGGCGTCGAATTGTACTCGCAGACACTGGATGATGCGTTAGAGACTGAATGTGCTGTGCTATGGTTCGTGATATGACTGAACGATCAGTCGCTGCCATGTGCACAATGTTCCTGTCGTCACGTGAAGTGGTGCACTGAGGTGGATGCGATCGAACATGTCGGTCCGTCATACGCTCTTGCATCCAACGGCCACATATCCGCATTACAGTTGTTTGGTTTCGTAACACACGACTACCGATTTCCCTGAGAGACAATCGACAATCTCGGTTGGCCACTATCCTTCCTCTGTCGAACTCGGATACTTTATCAAATGATGATCATTGTTTACTACGAGACATAATAGATCGTTTTTTTGATAAAAATCACAAGAAAAACACAATTGCCGAACTTGAAATCGTCGAAAACTCCAAGCCTTAAATAGCGCTTTGAAGTCGCGCCGCAGGCGCGCGTGATGTGCGTCTGCGCTGAAATTCTAATCACTTGCATATCTCACCTCCGCTAATGCATGTTGTAAATTTCATGACATTCGCATGCTTCCTTCAGGGTGTTTCATTTAGGGTGATCAGCAGTGTATATTCTGAAGCTACTTAATGTAATGCAGAGTAAATATATAACATTATGTGGTGTAGGATACATTAGCTCATAGTAAAGAATACTGTACTCGTCACGAAATGTTATGATCATAGTGATTTGGTTCGGATATATAAAATCTCATCTAATTTGGATAAACATTATGCATGCATAGATAAATAAAGAAGTAGTTATGCATGGATAAATAAATACGCATATATTAAACGCATGTTGGAGATGCATTACGCATTAAAGTGTAAGGTTCTACTGTCAACCTGATGTAGAATTTTGAGATATAGTGATTTCACAGAAGGGTTAAAAGTACCCTTTATTAGACTCTTTAAATTATTTACAATGCGTCAATTTGACCCTAACATACTATGGCTCTGCTTGGGCGTGAACTGAAACAGTAGAATCAAACTGAAAATTGGAGATATTCATAGGTAGTAGAATTAAACTACATGGCTGATACAATCCCGTATCATACAGCGTGTAGATCAGTCTAGTGGCAGCAAGGTAATAGCTATTAAGCCAAGTCTAACCAACAATAACTGCTAAGTTGAAGCTTGTGTATAAGCACGCACATATATTCCTCAGACTCTCTCTAACTTTCCTGACTTGAACGTTGATATTTAAACATTTTCTCCAACTGGTAGAATTTGCATTCCTTACGTGCGCTACCAAATTTAAACATTCTGGCACTGACAATTAGGAAAATGAAGGCTTATAGGAAAGTAACTTAAAATTAAATTTAGCTGGTTATTTAAAATAAATACAGATCCGTACAAAATATATAGTACATCCACACGTTACACTAACTGAGGTAATTAAATTAACACATAAACATGGTTGAATAGGGAAACGTATTATTCAATATTTATATGAACGATATCCTACATACACCATTCACCATTCTTACGACGTACGCAGATGATTCGGCAGTTCTTATACAACGTACATTTCTGGGCCCAATAACACAAGCATTACAAAACCACGTCAATAAACTGGAGTTCCGGCTTTGGATCCCTTAGATGTTATCCGTGACCATTGGCTTATATGGTTCCCCAAATTACACAGATCCTTGCCAAGTTCTGGGACCCCGAACTTACACTTGCCCTTTTTATTACTCGAGACAGCTTTCTCTCTACTGACAACAAGATAGCCATTTTTAAGATCAAGCTGCGTCCCATACTCACCCACGCCTGACCTGTCTCGGGATTTGCATGCGAAACGCCAATGAAAAAATTACAACCTGCGCAAAATATCGTACTGCGAGAGCCGTTGGGCTATCGGTGGTTCATTGGGAACTCGGCAGTATATCGTGAATTCAGAATTCTTTAGTTACATCGGTATATGGCTAAATTTGCAGAGTCATTTTTTACAAAAATTCCAGCTGTCTATAATCCCAGAATACCTATCCTAGATTATGGATACCTGTTCTGATTACAACAGTCAACAGTTAAGAATATTGTACATTACAACAGTGAAGAATGTCGTAAAAAACCGCTTGCTGTCCTTAGTTAATCTTACCTAAATCTGCACATCTCCTGTATCGCTCAACTGTCATTTTCTGCACCGGTTTATATGTACCTTTTGAATGCTTATTGTTGTAATCCACTTCGTGTTTTAATCCACCACTTGTACTTTGTAAATTGAGTCTTTGTGCATCATATCTTGAGCTACTCTACTAGACAAATATGTCATTTCCTTTTTCAGCACTGTATACATTTAATTTCTCAAAGATAAATAAACCTTATGTTATGTTAAGTGTTCTGCCTATAAAGTACCTTCTTTCTACGTTTTAGATTAAAATTGTCCGCTTATATCTGTCCTTTGCATTTTAGGAACAAATAAATAGTGAACTAAAATATCGAACACATATAATTTTCATGAAGAATATTGACTTGATTACTTCTTTATTATAATGAATGATGAATATGCAATTCATCCAATTCAATGCAATCCATTTTGCTTAATATGCAATTCATCCACAGCCGTTACTGAAAAGGATTATCAAATAAGGCATTGTTTATAACTGGAGAAAAAGTAAAGATAGTAATAGTAAGACTCAATTAAGAGCTCACGTAATTATTTTTGAAGCTGCCCGTGTTGAAATTACGTACATTAGCTTTTGTGTCATTCAAAGTTACTCAGATAGTAGCAAAAACATTGAAACCATTATATGGCGAAGAATTTATTACAGAAATTTTCTTGGATATGTCAGATTCACAGTCTCAAGATTTTAACAGGATTGAAATTATTGCTTTGGATGTACGATTGTCTCGAAATACTGTGATGCGGCAAATTAATAAAATGAGCAAAAATATAAGAAAACAGTTACATAACGCTATTAATCTATTTTCTTTATTCTACCTTTAATCAGATGAATCAACAAATTTGTGGACACAGAGAATAGTGACAAGATAATAAATGGATTTATAACTACGAGAAAACTTGCGAAGTGTTTTAGCTATTAATCCATAATTATCCAACATGTATTAGCCAGTAAAAGATTAAAAATAAAAGGAAAAATACCCATAACGTTCAAATTTGTTAATTATATTCTGGAAGTTCTCTCCAAAATTAGTCTCTCGCAGTTGCAACTTTTAGAAACGAAGTTACATTTATTATGTACTGAAGTAAAGTAAAAGAAAATTTCCTCGAGAATTTCGTGATTTATTAAGGAAGACAACACTTTTTCTAGAAAAGCAAGATCAAAAATATGCATATTTCTTTATTTTTTGCTTTATAATTCTATAAAATGATCTAACATTACAAGCCACAGATCTTAGAGGACATTTTTTGAAATATAAAGTTAACAAAACTATCCGGATATCACGAAAACTAGCGAATACAGCTGTCCTTCGTTTGAATTTACAAGAGTACATGAATTACATTTTTCATATTTAAAGTTCACGAAGACTATGCTTAGTTTCGTACTTAAGTGAATACCATAGATATTATTCATTATCCCCATATTCGTCTGGATAACACCAAATTATGAACTGTTGGTTGGAGAATTCAGACTCATGATCTATTCTTAGAGATAAGATAATAAAATAAAATTTTATGGGCAATTTCTTCCGTAGTAAAATATAAAATAAATATTTAGTTGGTTTAATTTCCATTTTCCCACTGTCATCTATTAATGCACAAGATACAAGTTTGAATGTGTCAAATGTTGAAATTTTAGTTGGTAGAACGAGACAAATTTTTAAGAAACGAATGTGGATCATACATATATAAGTTGGTCATTCCTACTTTAGACAGCTAGTGAGCCTCGTAATTAGTGAAACCAGAAACATTTCGTTATTTCATAAAATCGAATATTAGTTATCACTAATGTCTAGCTTCATATTAATACTAATCCTTAGGTACTGAAGTACAATTCCTTTAACATCTGTGAGAAGAGGAAAAGATCAACACTTCTGTAAGGTAACGTTACAGGAACGTAATATAATATCTTGAAACAGCTAAACCTAATCCAAAAAGACCATGAGTTACTACTTCTTTGAATGTTGTTCAAATAAACTCAATAACTGAAAGGAATTGCATTTTTTATTCTCACAATAAATGGAGAGTTTTTCATAATACGACCTTCAAATTGACAAATATCTTAATTTAAACGAGTCCTCCATGGAAACTAAAAAAAAAAATTGCGCTACGTCGTCGACTTTGCTAGTTCAAGTCAGAATTTTATTACTTTTCTTAAGGGGAACCCTCTCTACGGAAACCTTTCAGAGTATTCTGTAAGCGTCATCATTTTGGGCTTCCAAAAGAATTTAATTAAGAAATACTTCATCAAAGATTGCGCTTTGGTGGAAAAAAGGGAGTAAGTGAATGACGAGCATCGGGAAATTTATTTTCTCTTTTTTATATTTTCTTTACTCTCGAAAGTTAAGAATATTTGGTTGTTCGTACATGGAAATTATAAATTTTTCAGTCCAGAGCCGCGTTCTAATGGAGTTGATTGACATTTTTGGTCATTTTTACTTTTGTTTTATACGTAACTACGGTGATGAGTACTAATATTTCTTCAAATGAAAGTATTTCCAGTGGGTTTCATGTTTTAGAATTAATATGCCAGGAGTAAAAATGCATTTTGTTTTCTCTTTTTTATGGCTGCACCCCTTTAATCTAAAGAAAATTGACGATTAACTCTAATTCAATGGGAAAAACTAAGTATAGGCTGATATTTAGTCGTGTGTCTTTGCGTACTGATTCTTCACGTTCATTTTACTTTTGTATTTCTTGTAATATTAATCTTCGCTAAAAATGATAGTATTTCTTAAATAATCATGTGGAAATTATTAGCTGCCTTTGTTTTCGGCATGGGAGTTAACGAGTTGGCTAACTAGTATAATCTTCAATTGCAATTCAAGCATTCATAGGAGTTTTTGGGAAAGAAAAGTTGAATGTAAATTTTGGGTTTTAAATACCTCATATACTTTTCTTCAGAGAACTAATATTACTTCTTTCTTTATTGCAATGATTATAATCTTTTTGTTCTAGACCAACTCAAACTAGAACTTCGATTTCATCACTTATTAAAAACAAGTTTTCCCATTCATTTGGTTTGGAATTCCTATCACCACATTCATTTTATTAATAGGTTTTTAAATTTCTTGCTCTTCAAAGATGCTCAAGAATGAAAATATATTATGGGCTTCACTTCTTTCGCATCGGTACACTTCCCCCTTGCCAAAACGAATGATATAGCTCTAACGATAACCTACTTACGCAAAGCAAAAACTTCTGTCTTGGGATCTTCATGCGCAAACATAAAAATGTGCGTTACCCCTTAGGACAGGAATGCAGAGTTGGGGTCTGTATGACAGCGCCAATATTCTAGAACTGCGAAACTGTTAATAAGTTATATAGTTATTCTTCTCCTTTTCAGTACATTCAAGTTCACATAAAATATAATCATTCCTGAATTTTGATTAAACTCTATCCATTAGTTTTTTTTAAAATAATTTTTAAAATTGGGCACCTTTCATATAGACCTCCCCTTTGCGTCTACGTTACATTTTTCCCATGAGGGGGGATGGCTTTATTATTACTTCAGTCATTTCAGTAGCTGACCTAATAAGAGATATTGCCAAATTGGAAAAAAACTGATTTTTTGATGGAGTTATCATCAAAATTAGTGAAACCACATATGAAATGAAAGCTTCAAAAGCCAACTGTGAACCGAGAAATAAAATTGTGCATTCAGTGAGTGCTACGAGTTCCCAGCGGAATCTATTCTAACCCAGGTGTAACTGATACCCTTAAAATGTGTGAAACATGCTCTGTTCCCCTAGACTGAGAAGAAAAACTGCCGATATATGTTTCAGCTACAAGAATCGCATATGTAATGAATGCTCCAAGAAAATTTGCAAAAAGTGTGTTGAAAATGCTTAAAATAATATGCTGCAGTTTTTTAATATTCTTTATATATTATCCTTTTTCTGCATTATTTTATATAATCCAGATTCTGTAGATGGAAAATTTATTAAATAGTTTAGTTTGTCCGCATTTGCAAGTAAGAAGTGTTTATTTTATTTATTTGATCAAGAGTTCCGTACTTTTTCATATGTGATATAAAAATTAATTTTTAATGCATTAATTTTAGAGTTCTAAAAAGAAATAATTATTTCAATATAACAAGCAACGTCTATTTATGCTTATATAATAACAAGAGTACATTACTTTAAGATTTTGTTTTCTTTAAATCCGTAAAATAGTGCTCGGTCTGAAGGCCCCGTCCTCTGTTTACGTAACAGAAAATAAAAGTCTGTACTTAAGAGTTAACAACACATAAAAGCAATGAGCCATGCACTAACGTAATGGAGAAAAGTACCAGGTAGAAAATAATTCAGCCGTGAGAGTGGGTGCATGGTCGGGCGGTTTGGGCAACTTCGATGCGAAATAGTTGTAGAGACATTAGGGTATTTTGATGTCAGGAAACTGAACTGCCCTCGCCGGGACTCGAACCACGGATCTCTGGAATACGTGCCGAGCGTGCTTGGCCATTACACCACGAGGGCATCCCAAGAAGGCGGGGGGGAAATAACTTACACACTTCCCTTTTTAAAGGGCGACTGGGGATTAGGGGAGCCAATGGCCAAATCCTGGCGGTCGAGATTCATCAACCAGCACATATTTGTTCAGGCGCCAGTGAGAGACATTAGGTTATTTGGAAGCAGGAGACATGAACAATGAGCAATGTTCTCACCGGGATTCGAACCACAGACCACTGACCACAGCGTGCTTGACCACTACGCCACGAAAGCATGCCAAGAAGGCGGGAGAAATACCTTATAGATTTAAAAAGGTTAAAAAATGCAAAAAAAAAAACCACGCACAGGCAAAGAAAGGAAAGGTGAACTACGACTTTTATGTACAAGAAGTATACAAATGAAGGTCAAGAAAGGACCACATTATGGTAATAACTCCTGTGAATATCTAAACCAATATCATAATGTGTCGATAATACAAAGAGTTTCCATTATTTACATGTCTTTCTTCTTATCATTCTGTACCGAGGATACATTTTAAAAATTAACTAAAAATATTTAAAAAATAACCTTTATTTTCAATTGGACACATTGTAGAATCATTAGGTTATTTTGATGCTGGAGACGTGAGAAATGAGCAATGGCCTTCCCGGAACTCGAACCCAGACCTCTTGAATACTCGTCGAGTTTGCTACCGTTACACCACCAAGGCATGAGCAAGAGGAAGAAAATACCTTATGTATTCCCCCCTTTTAAAGGACGAACAACGATTTGGCAACTGGGATTAGAGTAACCAGTTGCATTTGGAAGTAAGAATTTAGCTTACTTCAGGACTTTAAAAAAATAAGACATTCTTATGCTTTTGATTTAATATCTATGCATATATTTTCTACTCACATTTACGAATTTTTTACATATGTTTATAATTTTAATGAAATTATATGTGAAATTGTCATACTTTTGTACAATGAAACATGACATGCTTAAAGGAGAAATCGCTCTGAAAAATAAGATAACAGAGCCAAGTCTATTTAACATTGAGTAATTGGCTATCGGCAATCTAACACTGATTTTAACGATTAAGTTTTACTCGCCAAATTTGGCGAGAAATTCCCGAACTTCGCAAAACTTAGCCGGCATTTGGCCATGTTTTGGTGCTGTCCGCGTATAACTGTTACTGGTACAGTAATTGAATATATGTAATTGTTCGCTATATGTAACTGTAATTGTACCGGCCTTCATATATTCCAGCAGTTTTGAGAAATGGAACGCAATAGAGATTTCTCGGCTGCCGAGCGAAAACTATGTATGTCCCAGGAGGAGCATCGGTTTCTCAGCTGTTGTTTAGTTCAGCCTGAGTTCGGATTATTGAGATATGTCTGAGTGAGCTTCGCTCTTTCGATGCGCTTTGCATTTATTTGTGGTTACCGCTTTTAGAAGTTTGAAGAGTCGTACTGATTGTACTCTGTGATAGAATGAAGAGGCGTACGAATATTTTGTAGAAAGTTCCAAAACCATGAAGCGTTTCTTTTGGTGAAATAAATTTATTCAGGCTCTAGTCGCTTCTCTGCGCATTAAATCTATTAAGAAACCGCACGCAGGCTGCAAAATGTTTTTCCTTATTTATAACGTTACTTGAATATACACTCACTTCCAAAAGTTAAGCACGAAGATGTAAAATGCAAAACAAATCAACAAATACTGCTTTGATTGACACAAAATTCGGCAGGAAAGTAGCATATATATTTATGCATAAAACAAAATCAATAATTATACACAGAGATGAAAACAATATTACATTTTTGTAAGTTATCTGATAATGACATACTGGAGACTTAAACAGAATTATGCATAAAGTGAAAATAAACACCATAAAATGAAAAAAAAGGAGACATTAATAGAGTATGTGATCCCCCCTCATCTGTATACAAAGTTTACACCTTGTGACCATGCTTTCAATTAGGTGGTCAACCACCGCAGAATTAAACAATTGCCATTCTTGTTGTAGAGCAGTTTCCACCTCAATAAGACCGGATGGAGGTGGGGAATGTGAAGATACAGCACAGCCGAGAGCATCCCAAAGATTTCCAATGGGATTAAGGTCGGGCGAATATGCTGGCCACGCCAGACGCGCAATCAGTTCACTCTTCAGGTAGTCATCAACGATGTCAGTTCTATGGGGACGTGCTTTATCGTCCATTAAAACAGAAGTAGGACCAACTGCTGCAGCGTACAATCTCACAATGGGTTCTAGGACTTCATCTCGATACCGGACAGCCGTCAAAGAGCCCCGTTTATAGATGTGCAGGTCGGTGCGATATCCTAATGAAATCCCTGCCCACACCATAATGCTTCCGCCTCGGAATGCGTGACGTTCGGTGATGTTTTGGGACTGATTGTGTGTTCGTTGTTCAAGCCATATCCTTATACGCTTGTCTTCTGCGTACAGTAGCTGCAAATATCGCCTTACCAATGGACGCTGTAACCATAGATGTCACACGTGTGGAGGTCGATCTGCGATTCCGCTTGGCTACAATAGCAATATATCGATCTTCCGCGGGGGTTGTAACTCTTGGGCGACCGGCTACGGGCCTTCGGACAACTGTCTGTGTGGTTTGAAATTGTTTCCATAAACGCGAAATTACAGAATGATGAACGCCGAAGAAAAGAGCAACATCCGTGATCAACTGTCCTGCTTCAATGCGCCCCACAGCACACCAGCGCTCAGAAACTTCGATTCGTCTTCTGGAAGTCATAGAAACACGTATGTCTTGAAAACAAATTGTACGAAAGTTTTAAACACCTTCTATCAGCACTTACAATCAACTTCTGTAACCCTTTCATAAAACTGGCTTCTTATAAGACAGCCTTTTTTGCATATGTCTTGACATGAAAGCGCGATTGGCTGTTACCTAACATATTTGCATACTTGCATCTACCTCTACAGCGAATTGCATCTTCTTCAATTCTGGTTGGCTTCCGGAAATTAGCATTTTTCTCTCCGTGCTTAACTTTTGGAAGTGAGTGTAGCAATATTTGTATATTTACGTAACAATTTATTTCTAATAATTTAAGTCTTTGTGCGAATAAAACTTCAAAGCTCTGAGTTTCAAGTAAGATTTTTTTATTTCTTAGGATTTCTTGACTTTAGTGTATCTTGCTATTCCCACAGAACTTGTGTGTCCATCATTTAGGACTTAATATATTTCGAGCTTTTTGTTTATACTTCCTTATCTAACTTTCAAGTAACTGCGTCTAATCTATTTGATCGTTTATTGAAATGTATTCTTAAAAACTTCTTGTCCATGTAGCTTTAGCTTTACAAATCTTAGTTCTAAACATGATTAGGTTGGTCTGGTATGAGCAGAAAAAAACAGAGGAAATTTAAATAATATAAAAATCTTTCTCTGTTTCCGCTTCGTTAAAATTAGATTGTAGGAACGAATTTTGATGGTGCATCTGCCTGCCAAATGCAATTATTATAATAATTTTTTAATTTCCGAAAATATTTATGACAGTCATAATTTCCACCTCCATTTTAATCTGAATGATCCAAAGAAATGTTCATGCGTTTCAACTCTCCAAAAATATCTCCTAATCTATGAAGGATAATGAAGAGGACTATTTGTACATCTAACACAGTTAAATTTTATTATATTATCTTAAAACCACGTAAAAGAGATAAAAATACCTGACAAACTAAAAGTTTTCTAAATGAAAGGTATTTGTTTAATTCGCTTTAACTTAGAAACGAATATTAACCATATTTCATTGCTGTAACTGCAGGTTCATTGCCGATAAAAATTTACGGAATAGGAGTTGAAAACAGGCAATATAATTTCAAATTCCCTCACTAATCACTGGCTAAAAACACTAGGAATTTACTGTAGCTATATACTATGTTGTTGCATATTGTTGCTGCTATGATGTTGCATATAAATACTATGTTGTTGCATATAGCTATAGCTATATGTATTTGCATAGCAAAAATAAAGTTAATACTTTACATGGGCACTACACATTTTTCTCATTTAACGGCTAATGTGTAACTTCATTACGGTCAGAGAATCAGCTCCTTTATTGTAATACGCCTTCACAAATTAATATTAGCCCTATAAAGGCTAAACGCCAAAGATGGCTTTTCATTCAAACTACCACAACCGCCCGAAACAGCCGAGCTTGCGATGTTCTTTTCTTTCCTGCCTTGAGGTACGCAGTAGCAGTGCGAGTTCCTCACATGCATTAAATCAGTTTATTGCAGACAGCTTGTCCTAAACGACTAATGGAAGCTTCCTTGTTAGGAAGTAGAAAGGATGCCATTGGAAATCTTCACACCTTTTTGTGAGTTAATGGACGCGGAGGGAGGAAACGTATATATTATGTCAAATCATGCCAAATAAATCTCAAAAGATATTCTACGAGATTCTGTATTTTCTACCAAAATCCCAACCATTCTCAAAGCAAAATTCCTTAACCGTCCGCGAACTATTTCCAAGAGTAGAGATGTCTTTATTAAAAGCATAATGAGTTGTTAACTTCCTGTTCTGTTTGAAACGAATCGCACAAGATTTGCCTTTTCATAATTATAAGACGTGTGCTTTGTATTTTCAAAATTGTTTTGCATGAGCGTGTATGTCACGTAAATTAAGGAATAGAAAGGTGTAGTAACAGAAATTAAAAATAAATATCACAATATAATTAGATTAAATCTCATATAACTCTTAATATCTATCGGGAACACTTCTGAGAAGAAAGGCTAATACGAAATTCCTAAATTAAAACTTGCAATGCCTACAGAGAAGGCAGTATTAGAGCGATATTGAAAGAGTTTTTTCCCTGGACGTCTGAGAACAGGCTTATGTCCAGACAGAAAAACGTAGACTTAAACGTCTACGTTAAGGATCAAATAGAGGGATAAAATGTCACGTTTTACTCTTTTGCAGCAAACCGTGCGGGTGTTAAAACTCAAGAGCTAGAAAAATGACAGCTGCCACGGTCTTATGGGAAATGATGCCACTAGAGTCTTATCATATAGTGACAAGATTAAAAGAAAATTGTTTCGTAACTGCAATTTCGAAGTTATATTTTGTAACTTAAAGAAAAGCGAAACATTTTATGTTCGTTGAGGAATCGCTAACAAAGACAAAAAGAAAAAAAAATAGAAAGAAAGAGAAAAGAAATTAATTAAATAAATAAAATTTGTATTTGGAATTAACTTAACACTTTTATTATATTACTTACACAGATTTACGTAATATAAAACATATTTTCTTAGCTTTAAAGACTAATTATTTGTTCGCATTTAAAATTTAATACATAAATTAAATATTAATAATGAAAACGATGCGTAATGCTCGTAGTTAAAACAATCATCTAAGACGAAAAATACGAAAATATAGCGATACGTATAAGTGCACATAAGTTTCTTGCAAAAAAAAAGGGGGACATAATTTGGGGTTAGAGTTCAGTTCTCACTTGAATGAATTTGCGGAATTAGGAATCAGTTATTTTCTGTTTCTGTAGACATTTGATGCCGTCATTTTGAAGAGAATTTCTAACAGTTTAGTAAATGACATGTGTTTACTTAAAATGAAGTCGATCTGTTGCTTCTTTTAGCTGTAAATGTTCCAATGGAAAGTCATTCACTTTACAAAAGAAAAGGACGCCCAACCAGTATAGTGGTTAGCATCGCTCACTGCCGTGCCGAAGTCCCCGATTTCGAATCCCGGAGAAGATACGGATGTTTACAAAAGTATAGTGTCCGTGCGGCATGGGACACACTAAATATATGGCGAGCCGAAAGTGTTCTTGATAGGTTCGT
>KK115558.1:62527-81188 GCA_000611955.2 Stegodyphus mimosarum
TCTGTTTGCAACGCCCTGTACGGTGTGTACCTCTAACGCCTGCCCATCGGAGAAGGCGTTCTCTGTGGTGCCGGGAACACAGGAATTGGAGAGACAATGAATGAGGACGAGTACTCTTTACAGATGAGAGCAGATTCAGTCTGAGTAGCGATTCTCATTGCATACTCATCTGAAGAGAGCGGGGAAGCCGCAATCATCCCTCGAACATCAGGATTAGACCGGATTAAAGACCGGATGTTTTTTGCTGGACACCCATCACAGGGATGTTTCGGCCTTCAGTCGCATTGCGCTCCATGTTACTTTTTCAATAAAGCTTCTTTTTATCCCTGTGATTTCTCTTTTAGTAAGTATTGCTTACATTACTCATGTCCTTACTTATTGGGGATCTTACGGTATTAAATATGTTGATTTTGAAAGCTTTTGTACAAAGTTATATTTAAAAAACCCTCTCGTCCTTAATTTTTGCACACCAGTGTATTGCATTACAAAATTGAAGGATTAGCTGTGATTTCGCTATCAACTGTGACAGATTAGTTTCAAAATAGATGTCCTATTTACTAATAAAGTAGAGTATTCCGCAAATTAAATAATTTCAGAAGTAACCAGAAACTGAATTAGCATTCAATCGATCATAAAAAAAATAAATTCATTGTGGATTATGAATCCACTTTTCGTAACTTCAATCTAGCACTTGACAAAGCTGTCACTTTTTCGTCATAGCTCCCTAATGCAACTACATTTGCATTATAAGGCACCGGGACCCTTAAAATATCTCACGCTATGCTGAATATCAGAAACGCTCAGAACTGCCTTTTCAACTTTAGTTATTGCGAAAATGGAATGCATTCCATTCTATATGCTAAACAGGCTAAGATATTTTCTTTTTCGTGCTAAATATCGAATTCATATTTAGTACTTGAAGAACGAGGAATTCAAAAAGTAGAAAGAAGAATTAAAAAAAGTGGAATTTTATCCCTAGCCGAAATTTTCCTTTAATGAGAATATTAATTCTAGAGCGGAAGCGAAGAGAAATCTTCATTATTAAAGGTTCTTACTTTAGATTAGAGTGGTATAAGTCGTAGATTCTTCCGGTGAAAAAGCCAATTTAGGATGATCTTTAGTGATTATTGCTTTCTACATATATATATTTTTAAAAAATTATATCTCGAAATGAACAATCAGTAATGAGGCGTATTTCTTTGAGCAATAAAATAAAGAACCCCTGATGAAATGAAGATTTAAAAGTTTGTGTTCTCATTTTAAGACATTTGATATTTCCTAAAGTTTTAATAATGATTCGGCCAAATTTTATTGTTAAATTAATATTTTCTCAAATAAAAAAGAAAAGGAATAATCATCTCAAAACGCTGTGTTTTGCTTATCCCTTTTAAATTGCAGGGAAAATGGGATATAAATTTGTAACTTTGATTTCTTTAATTATTTATTTTCCAATATATAATGGCAGAAATAATTAATTAATAATTACTTAAATTCGGGATGTGCTGCCTCTTTTGTAAAACTTTCAATTGAGCATTTTACTGTGTTTTTCACAAAATACATGTTTTTAATATTTTAAATAAAAAAAATCACAGCAGCAAACGTTAAATTAGGAGCTCTTGAAAAAAGAAGAAATAGTTATTGATGAAAACTGAGTCTTCAGAATAAGATCCAAATCGTCCGCATATGATTGTTGGTCGAGTAGGATAGCTGCTACAAAATTGGTACCTTTATTCGGATCAGGGCATTTGTTATTCGGCTGCATAGGAGCTTTCATGTTTTTTTTACATGCATAACCCAGAAAATAGTCAGTTTCCTTTAAAACATCTCTCACGAATGAAATCCTTCCCATAGGCAGATAGTCTTAGAGAGTTTTCGTCAATTAACCTAACCTAGCCCAATTTAACCGTTAAATTGCCCACGAATGGTTAAAAAGGAAACTTTCTTTAGACGCGTGGAAAGATAGAAGATTTGTTACAGACGAATTGTACTTGATATTTTGACTCATAATACTGCTGCATAAGTACGGGTTGGTAATGTATTGAATACACACAGGTCCGTTGATAGGTTAATAAAATTTATTTTATCAAAAAAATAAAAAAAAACTTCAAAGTTCTGGAATTTTCCACGGGAATACTCGTACAGGACATCAGAGTATCACAGAATACAATCAGGAGTTACACTTAAAACTACTAAGAACTTTAAACACAACATGATGCAAAGCGCATCTAAAGAGAAATAACCCGGAAATATCTTCGATCTCACGCTGAACTAACAACTCGCAACAACAATAACTAAAAAACTGCCAACAGAGGCTCTCTCTCCGACCAATAGTTTTCAACTGGAAGTTCAGATATTTGTAGTACTTTCTGCGTCTCGAAATTACCGTAAGGCAATATGAGTTTTGAATTACGGTTGCAGCTAATGTAGCAATCAATTACATTTACTCAATCACAGTACCTATTACGGTTATAAAGGGACGGGAGGCAAAATTTCTCGCAAAATTTGGCGACATAATAAGTCACTCTATCCATTGTCAGCTTGGCAATATCTCGCCTAATTACCGAGATACCCATTTGATCAACGTTAAACGGACTTGCCTCCGTTCGTACTTTTCCGGCATAAGCTTGTCTGCTTAGATTTTTTGTGTTTCATTACGCGGCAAAATACTTTCACAAATGATTGCACTAAAATCATCTACCCAGGTACAATTCGTAAGAATGTATTTGTTATCTGTTGAATTTGAGAAATTAGAGAAAGTGTGCTTCGTTTCGGTTAACGTTTTGTGCGACTCTTTCTAGCAGATATTAAGTAAATTGATATACGATTCTACGCATTCATTTCTTAAGAGTTTATATTATATTTGAAAGCATGCATGTGCATTATATTTAAACGAAAACGTAATACATCATGCATAAATGTTTCATTTATAAATTTTGCATGATTAAAATACTTTATATAATTATAAGTTTTAAATTTCGTCGCTAATATATTGTTGCGTGCATGCGGGTTCCAAATTCACTGAATGTACAAGTCTGATAAAAAGTTAATTAAATTTACTCTTATCACAAGAACCATAACAAAAAAGCTGGATTTTTCATCAAAGATATTTGTATAATATCACAGTATCACGCAATGTAATCAGCAGCTATATTTTAAACTAATAAAACATTAAATAGAACGCAATCCAAAGCGCAGAGAAAGTTAATCCGATCTCACCCCGAAATCGCTATAATCCACAAAAATAGCCAACTAAACAACACCTGAGCTGAGATGTTTCTCTCCGCTTTTATAGTTTTTCGTGTGACTTTGGAAAGCAAAAAAATGTAGAATTACTGTTACAGCTAACATAGTGTCAATTACGTTTATTCAAATTAAAAAAATAAATTACCGAGATAAACTTTTATCTAATGTTAAATGCGCATGCTGTTGTATTTTTACGTAAATAAAAATTTGTAACAATATATTTATACTTGATATATGTACTAATTCTTTCAATAATGTTAGACTTCGAATTAATTTACTGAATTTTGAAAACAGCTTCGATAAAAAGAGAAGATCGTCTCTTAGAAGATATGAATAAGCCTTCATTTCATAGCAGATATAAGCTGAATTAAGAAAAGAAAGTATTAAAATGAGTAAGAAACTCAGAAAAAAAATAGTATGATCAGTAATATAGTAATAAAAATATATAGAAAGAGAGGTCACTAATTTTTCATGTATTTCACTTTATAATTTACGTACTGAGCTTCCTGGAATTTTAGTGATTTTAGTGCCAATTTTAATTTAACTGTGTTTCTCCTTTAGAAACATTAGGTTTTTATTCTTTCATTAAAAGCAAGGAAATATAAGCTTAATTGATGTAAGACGTCATGTTCCCGAAATGAAATATTATTATTAGATCCTGATATAATAGAACTAATATTATCTGGTGTCATCATAAATTTAAAAGATGCTTTGACGGCCTTAAACACTATGTTAGGATGGAATGTGAGAAGCCAAACCAAAATAGTTAAAACCTTCTTCACAATAACCCCAGTTACACGGTTAAACGTATTGATGTAGCAGATTTATGGAAACTGGAGACTATAGGAATTAAATGTCCACTGCATATGAAAAGAAGGGAACATATAGAAAATGAAGTTATGAGGTATTTCTCCTTGACATGCCTTCGTGGTGTAGTGGTCAGGACGCTCGGCGCGTATTGGAGACGTCCGCAGTTCTTCTTATGTCCTACTACAAAAAAAACCTGATGTCTCTACAGTGGAGCCCGAACTAAAAAATGTGGTGGATAATGGTTCGCCATGAGCGGGATTTGGCGATTGGGTTCCCTAATCTCCAGTCGCCCTTTAAAAAGGAGAGAAGATAAGGTATTTCTTCCGCCTTCGTGGCGTGACTTTGTGGTTTAGTGGTAAGCACGCGCGTATTCAAGAGGTCCATGATTCGAGTTCCGGTGAGGGCACTGCTCATTCTTCCTATCTCCTACTACACTAAATACCAAATGCCCCTACAAAGTATTTAAATTATTTACGGAAAACGCAGAAGGAAAATTAGAGAACTGAAATTATAAAAATTATCTTTGAAAGATAGTCACTCTCAGTTTATGAATAACAAAGGAGAAGCAAATAAAAGCTTATTTAAATCACTATGAGGTTAAGCGGAAAACTTATGTTCCATATAATTGTAGACGAGAGGGGGGCTAAGATCAGTTTTCATATACACAGTCCAGTCACATTAATGTGACCATCTGTCAAAAGCCAGAATAACCACCTTTCGCAGAGCGGACTGCTGCGAGACGTGCAGGAAGAGAGTCACATAGGTCCCTGAAGGTGTTTGTTCTCTGGGACGTTGAGCCATGCCGACTCTAATGCCGTGGCCAGCTGCGCTAGATTACGCGGTTGAGGATCCATGGCGCGAACAACTCGATCGAGATGGTCCCACAGATGCTCGATTGGGTTTAAGTCAGGTGAGTTTGCTGGCCAGGGGAGGACGGTAAACTCATCCTGGTGCTCTTCGAACCACGCATGTACACTGTCAGCTGTATGACACCTCGCATTGTCCTGCTGGAAGATGCCATCATCCTGAGGAAAAACAATGCGCATGTAGGGGTGAACATGGTCCGCAAGGACAGATGCGTACTTGTATTGATCCATTGTGCCTTCCACAATGATCAGTGAACCTAGAGAATGCCAGGAAAACATTCCCCAGACCATAATGCTCCCGCCTCCAGCTTGGACCGTTCCGGCAATGGTTGCAGGGTGGTTCCTTTCAGAGGTTTCACGCCTTATACGCCAACGTCCATCTGTCCGATGGAGCATAAAACGCGATTCATCCGAAAACGCAACCTGTCGCCACTCAGTGGACGTCCAGCTGCTGTACTGGCGTGCAAATTCTAGCCTTCGCCGTCGATGAACAGCAGTCAGCATAGGTGCACGAACCAGGCGTCTGCTTCGGAGGCCCAGACGCAGCAATGTTCGCTGAATAGTACTTTGGGAGACACTTTTGGTAGCCCCTTGGTTCATTTTGGTGGTCAGTTGCTCAACGGTAGCCCGTCTATCTGCCCGAACGCATCTCCGCAACCGTCGTTCGCCTCTGTCATCTATGGCCCGTGGTGCACCACATTTGCCACGTCGCTGATTTTGGACAGTCCCATTTTGCCATGCACGGTACACTTTTACCACGGCGGCACGCGAACAGTTCACAAACTCAGCCGTTTCGGAAATGCTTCCACCCTTGGCCCGAAAGCCAATGATCATGCCCTTTTGGAAGTCGGATAAATCGCTTCGTTTCTGCATTACGCCAACGATTGAAATGTTTTCCGAAGCCCTCACACACCCTTTATATACGCTCAACTGCACTGTGCTGCCACCTGCCTTCTGTGATTGGTTATTTAACTCTGACATGGAAAGTACGTGGTGGTCACATTAATGTGACTGGACTGTGTAATGCACTCCAGAAAGCTGAAGTAACCTTACTTAAAATAATGTAGTCTGGCGGTTGGAGAAAATAAAACTTTTTCAAATATGCACGTGTATAAGAATAAAAACTACTTGTGGAGGGTCCAAACGAAGCTATATAAAACAATGAAAGTGAAAAACTCAAAATTCCAATTTTACTTTGAGCTCAGCATGTTTTAGTTTCAAGACTGATTTTAGAAATGCATTATCATTATGCAAGCTTATAAATCTTGCTTGCAAGTCTAACAGAAACATCTTTGATTAAGAAAATGAGAAAAACCAAAAATCACATTATATATATCATATACGGTATAAAGTATTTTTCCCACCTTCTTCGCACGCCTTCCTGGTACAGCGGTCAACACGCTCGACGCTTACTCGAGAGGTCCGTGGTTCGAGTCCCGGCGAGGGCATTGCTCATAACTTTGATTTCCTTGTTTCTAAGAATTCTAAAAATGACTCTAAAGTGGTGCCCAAACAAAAAAAAAGTATGATGATTCTTCACCACCGGAATTTGGCTTTTGGGTCCCCTAATCCCCAATCGCCCTTTAGAAGGAGGAGTATATAACGTATTTCTACCACTTTCTCTCCATGCTTTCGTGATGTAGAGGTCAACATGCTTTACGCATATTCGAGAGGCTGTGGTTCGAGCCCTGGCGAGGGCATTGCTCATTTCTCAAATATCCTGCTTCCAAATAACCTAATGATTCTACAACGCAAGCATTTGAAGTTGGTGGGGAGGATTTTCCAGTTCCGCTGTACTTGAATGCATGAAAAAAGTCATAGCTTAGTTTTATACTTACGTTGTTTACCGTACAGTGCATGTAGAAATCGTACAATCCTTGTCTATCAGTACTTTTGTAAAAGCTCTTAGAAAATTTTTTTCTTAAAACGGAAGAGAAGGTATTCTTTATTCCAACGAATGGAAAAATTCCATTGGCATAGGTTTCATAGGCATAGGAATTCAGAGGAAAAAAAGTCGTATATATTTTTAGGTCACAGGCATTTCATGCCCTGAAGTAGCCAAATAGGAATAAAAATATAGCTTTTCCAAATATCAAAGGGATAATGTGGTAATTTAACCGCCTTCTGCTGCATGAGGTGATGGGTGGTGGGAACGAATACCAGGGTACTTAAAGAATATTGAGAGGAACATCCATAACTTTGAAGGACTATGCACTCTGCAATTGCTAAGTCTTTGACTTACGCATCTTATTATACAAATTACTTAATTCCATTCTCAATAGAAGCGTTTCTGAAGATGCTTCTAACAGTGAAGTTTTAAAATTAGATGCCATTGATAGGTGTACTTTTATCTATTGATTTTGATATTCCCCAAAACTATTAGAATGCTTGACACAAAGATTCAGGAAAGAATACTTTATATTACATAACCATTATAGTCAGAGAAAATATCCAGGTAAATAATATTGTCTTAACAGGAGACGACTCCACAAAGCGCATTAACTGACAACTTAGTGTAATTTTGCAAGCATACCAGAACTAAGAACTTCTCAAGAGAAAAAAGTTGAACATTTTCGTATATTTCACCTTTAAAAGCTGATTGATTTCCCCAAGATAAAGGACATCGTCGAAAATTCCTCTGAAAATGTAAATGAACATGAAGTTTTCCCATCAAATTGTAAGGTGTCTCAAGTTACAAGATAAGGAAGTCAAATAGATTTTCAAAATAGAACGAACTTATAAGTCTAGCTTAGAAACTGTACGTTGCAAAAATGCAAGGGGAAATATATATAAAGAAAACTTAGATTTCAACTCTCATTTAGCTTTTAAGAATTTCCAACTGCTTTTTGCTTACATTTTCTAATTACGGAGTTTGGGCTGCAGCTTAACAGTTGCACTCTGAGAATAATAAAGATTTCGTTGTGTGTCGTAGCCATTCATATTCATTGCGCAGAATTTAAGTAGAATTCAGATTTCTATTTGAATACGGAGAATTTGCCATTTGTATTTCAGTCTTTGCTCGGAAGGAATAAAATACGCTACTTTGAATTTATTTTGTTCACCAATGACTCTCGCTGAGTGATTCTCAACCTTTTTTGCACCATGAACCCCTTTCATTATTGCTAGAAGATCATTCATCTCCTCCATTTCCAAAACTCGAAAAATGCATATACATTTATTTAGATAAATCATAACGGCTCAACAGAAAGCAGGTCGAGCCAGGCTGACTGCCTTTCCCTGAAACTAAGAAATTACGCCTAGGGGGAATTCCCCCTTGGTTGAGAATATCTGCTCTGACTCTTATTACGCTGTATGAAAATGGTAGAGGAAAGTACGGCGTTAAGCAAGAAATCACTGCATGCTGACATGCAACGACGATTCTACATTAAACTGAATAATGCGAGCCAATGTTTCAAAAGAGTGTTTTCCTAATCAAAACTAATCATCAGAAGTTAAAGCGGAAAAAGCAAAAATAGCTACTAAGAAATAGCCATAGGAATTTTGGCTGCTGAATCACTATATTGTGGATGGTTGTGATAAGCAAAAATAAACTGGTTTATCCTGTTAAAGAATTTATTAGATCTATTCCGTTCTATCCCACATCTGTTTTCAATAAAAGCATTTTCGTGGCTCTCTTTTAAAACTTAGTTAAATAGCACTTTTATACAGTATAGCCCTAGGTATTGCATAAATTGCTAAGGAAAGTATATATAATATTAATTAATTCGAATATTTCATATCTTTTCCAAACTCCTAATCATTTTATGCATTTCCTAGACATTCCCTGGTATATGTGTCTTTCATACATTGCAGATACTACGTACGTATACAAAACTTTTCATCAAAATCAAATAAGCAAGCATATTATTTATAATCAAATTATAATCAAATACTATGCAAATAATATGCTGGAAGAACACATTTGGAATTTGTTTTATTATCTAAATTATATTCTGTAAAACTTTAACAAATGTTTGATCAACAAACTCAAACGATTTAAAAGCGAGCAATGGCAACACTCTACGGGGGGAAAAACCTTTTTATGTAACTGTGTATCGGAAATTCTAAAGATATACTCATTTTAAAATTACACTCATGTCCATAAATTAAGCATAATTCGGAGTCACGCGAAAATCGAACACTAAAATAAATATATCACCTGTAAAATCACTACACACATCTTCAAGGATCATATGCAAATTTCAGGAAGTAACCAGATGACACCGATGGTACGTCACAATGACAAAAGTGTAGGAGAGTGATATATAAGGAATACAGGCAAAGAAGTAAAATTGTTGCAGTCTGGATGACAACGCCCATCCTCACCGTGCAAACATCGTAAGCGAATGCCTTCAATCGGAGGATATCACTCGCATGGACTCGCCAGCATTCTCACCGGACTTGAATCCAGTAGAGCACGTGTGGGACATGCTTGTCCGACGAGTTGCAGCTCGTCAACCTCCTCCTACATGTCTACCGGAACTTCGGAGAGCATTGCTTTTTGAGTGGTGTAATATCCCCCAAGATCAGATCGATAATTTGATACTCAGCATGCCTAGGTGTTGTACGGACTGTATTGCATCGTCTGAGGAGACATACAATGTATTAACAATCATACTAACCGTGTAATATTGGTTTTTTGTAATAAGGTTTTTTTTTGTAATTTGCTCCAGGTAGAAAAAATCGCTGATTTTTTTAATAATATCAAACATATAGCATCTTTTTTTGCTCTTTACCTTTTGTTTAATAAATAAGTTTTACAAATAAGTCAAATTTGTTTTGTTTATAAATCTTCCTTTGCCTGATTTTGCATTATCCTTAATTTACGGACATGAGTGTATTTTTCAATATTGCTGTTGAACTGAATTTTATTGTTTAAGCGCAAAAAACATGATATTTAATAAATAAAGGAAACACACAAAACGTTAAAAAGCGTCCCTTCGGAAGTAATTAAAAATCTGAATCCTTTGAGATTTTTTTTGTCTATATTTTCAATCATTTCTAAAGCTGCTTAGTTTTTCGATAACTTTTGATAATTCTTTAGTGACACTGTCGCAATTGGTAGCTCAGTTAAATGCATATTATTGTAAGTTGTGTATTATTATTGCAACTATTTTGTTAGACTACAAAATTACATATACATATATTATATTGTACACAGGATAGATATATATACATTCTACATTGGATATATGTATATATCTATCATACATAAACTTAAAACATCAAAAGTAAAATTAAATTGGAATTAAAACAAGGCAATTCCCCAAAAATATTAATAATTGCAACCGTACATAAGAGGGCCTACATTGTATCTAAGCAAATCAAAATTAGTTTAAGAATTCATCAGGTTAAAAAACTCGAAAGGTAAAAATGCGAAAATAAGAAATTAATAAAAATTATAAGAACTATATAAGAATATTAATCTCCTTTTTTTGTGAAAGTGCAATTCAAAACTCATCAGGGTAAAATGCATTAAAGCTTTATAAAAGTCGATTAATGCGTTTCCGAATGCTTGTTTCTTTCTTCTCAAACATTTGAGATTAAGAACCGAAAAATTAACAAGTAAAGTTTCATTTAAAACTTTACAATTCAACTAAAACCGAAAGATCGAAACTAAAATGTCTATAGGTATATACAGGTTCAAGCTATTTTACAATGACTCATATTAGTGAACTAAACACAGTTTTAGGAAGTATACTGTACCTAAGCGATAATCTAAGAGTTCAGTTTGAGACAATTCAACTGGTTTAAATAATAAACTTGTTTATTTAATTGAATATGGTAGTCATTATGATGACACTGGGTGCCTAAGAGAAGGAATGCTTATGTTAAGTAATTAAAAAGAAAATGTCACCTATTTACTTTACACATAGAGAAAATCACGAAAACACTCTGACAGGGAGTCCTGCTAGGATTCACACTCGTTTTGAATTATTACTGTTCAGCTGTTGTGCTGTTTACCGACACTAAGCTACACGTAGATGTCAAAACTGAATCTATTTGGAAAAAGAAAATAATATGTCTAGCAAAGATTCGTTGTTAAGATCATGTTTGTTAAGATCTTGTCGCAGTCTCTATTTTTTAAATGCTACGTGGTACACAGCCAAACGAAAAGCAGAAAAACAAAAAAAAAACGTTGACAGAATTTTTTCCCTCAAATAATAAAAAATAATGTCAACATTCACAATGGAGAGATGTCTATGAAGCATTAATTTCTTCCATAAAATGGGAATTAAACCTTTTACCTGGATGGCTAGGATTGCTGAGTAGACTGTTTTGGGCAATGTCGTAAGTTTATCTTGCAAAATAGGCGTACAGAAAAGTGGAAGACATTAAAAGCGAAAATTTGGTTAAATAGTATGTAACATGATACGGAACAAAATGCATCCGTGAAATACATGTCTGTTCTAAGCGCTCATTCATATGTTAAAGACACTTATGGAAAATTAGGAATGCTTCTGAGATAACGTTGTAGAGACATTAGATTTTAGAAGCAGGAGAGATGAGTAATGAGCTATGCCCTGGTCGGGACTCGAACCACGGATTCTCGAATACGCGCCGAGCGTGCTGACCACTGCACCACGAAGGCATGCGAAGACGGAGGGAGAAGAACCTTATAAAATTGTGAGTGGTATTTAAGGCTAGTAAAAATAGATACTCACTTTTCGTGTCCTTAATTGCTAGGCAAAAATCAGCTCTAGTTTGGCGGCACGCTTGATTTTAAGGGCACCCTGATATTAAATACTCTTCAGAAGCAAAAAGAGAATTTTGCGAGCAGATAACGTGATAAATTTTGTATAATTATCATAAATAAATATAAAATATAACGGATGAATTGATTAGCATATCATTCACAACGAACTTGAGAAATTTAAACATGCATAATCTGAAAACAACTTAAACAAATTGTATAAATACATAATTTTATTGTCCATTTTTTTCAGTAAAGATATTTTACTATTTTCATACAAGTCCTGATTGTGAATGTGCCTAGGAAATGTTCTGTCACGATAGAATAATAACTCCAAAAAGTTTGCATATGAAAGATTTTCGCATCAAAATAACTTTAATGTAGAGTAGATAGAATTACAAAAGACACATTTATATGCAAAACCTGATAATAATTTCTAAAATAAAGCAAAATATCATGATTCATTAAGTTTTTTCAAAGCAGGAGACATGAAATTTGTTCAACGCCTTTGCCAGGATTTGAACACCGGACCTTCCGGACATGCTGCCTTGATACATAACGAAGGCACACGGAAAGGAGAGAGAAAATATCTTATAGATTTTATAATGTGTTATGAATAAGAGAGTATACATACTACGTGATATCCATTTTGAAATACATGATATGACACTTCGATAATTATATGATGAAATTTACAAGCGCAGAAAATCTAAACTAAGCAATACTTTGGTTTGGTTAATTTGCTTAATACTTCGGTATGATATATTTGATTGAAGCGCCTGAAGGCTCTATGCCTAAAGGAGTAAATTTTAGGTTAATTCATCAACTACCGAAATTTTTTAAAGTCGTTCGTCCTATGGAATGGATTTAAAAATCAAATATCCTTCATTGTTAACAGTTGTATGGTCTTCAGAGAAGGAGATCTAATTATTAAATGAAAGCAAATTTACATTAATTTAATATAATTTTACTCATTTGAGATAGATTGGAAGGTAATAAATAAATAAATAAAAATACAAACAATGACCTCATTTGTACTCTCTTGTTGTGCAGTTTAAGAGCCCGAGCTTGATTTCTTTCTTTTCAGCATACTTTACGCTAAAAATGTTAAGTAAGTTACGCAAAAAGCAATAACTAAGTTACATAAATTTTTTAAATTATATGCTTTTAATTTAATGCAATGAAAATTTAAAAAAAAATAAATCGTAAAGAGGGCATATACTAATATTAGGACCTTACCAAAATTTCAAACAAAAGTATAAGTATAAACATAAAAAAATATATCCGATGTGGGCACAACTTGACTTGTACAGACTATTAAATTGCACACATTTACTGATGTACTTTTCTCCACAAATTGTTCTAACTTAATTAGTCGAACCCTTAAAGCAAGTTGAAAATGACATCAAAAATTGCAAAATTTGAAGTTAAATATCCCGCTAATTTTTATCATACGGGAGTTAAACTTCTTCGAATTTTATTTTTTCAAGACGAGTGTAAAACTTCCCCAAATATAAATATGGGCACCGGTGGGCCTCATTTTAAAGTCAGTTTCTGATATTTTTCAAAAATTCATTTTCTTTTAAAATTTAGCGGTTAATGTTTTGACGATAAGATTTATCAAAACATGAATATTTTCATCACTTAAATCATTTCTGTAACTGGAAGTATACGACTACGACCAATGATTGGGAAAATAAAAGCGGTTTAGGAGATGGCTAAGTGGATGGATATGTATATGTATACTTTAGGTAATATCTATTGCAATGAAAAACGAAAGGTGCACAACTAGATGTTATAGCAGTTTCATAAACCATATTTCACCATCCTATGGCTATAATTAGAGTTATGCGAGATACATTCGTACGTATGTACAGAGGTCACATAAAATAGTCAAAAAGGATTTGGGAACCGTTAGAAGGAATATTTCCACTAAAACTGATAGCCGAATTTTTTTGCGATTTCAGTACTTCCTTTACTTCGTATAACAAAGGAAAAAAAATAATAAGATTATTTACCTCCAATTTAATTAAATTTCTCTTTGAGGAATTTGTTTTCAAGTATATTATTAGGGAAGCATGCTGAGAAACTGCTATAAAAGTAATGATATATTCTAATCATATTATCTGTCTTATTGTTATCTTAGTAACATATGTATTTGCGCTTTAGAGCAAACTGAAACTGCTATTAGTTCCATGTTATTTATTTCTTAGATGTGTTCTAGATTTATTATTGTGTAGAGTCAGGTTATTTTGAAGCTGAGTACATGAAAAATGAACAATGTACTCTCCAAGACTCGAACCGAAACTTCTCGAAAACGCGCCGAGTGTGCTACCGTTACACCACGATGGCATGCTGGAAGAAGGCACAAATTTTCTTATAATTGATACGTTTTGTAGTTTAAATTTATTTAGATAGCTTTATTTAGAACTTTCATGTTTTACTAAAGTATTTATTTGATCTTTGCTAAAATCTTACCATCTTAACTACAGTATTAATAACAGTTAGTAGTTATTTATGATAGTCTGCTCTAGAAAATTACAACAAAGTTGAAACTAAGAATAATTTAAAGAGACTTCATCAAGCATTTAGTCTTTTAATCATACACTGGGTTTTAGGTAACATTTAGCACTGTGTATGGTTTTGAAGTTTCACAAATCAACTCATTCCATTAAACGGCGACCGTATCCCCGAAGGAATGATCCAAGCGATCCAGCTGCAGTTACTGTTTGTGCATCTCATAAATGTGTTCTCTCATTCTATCAACACCATTTAACTTACATTCAAGTCTGCGCTTTGGTGCATGTGGTATAAGGCTATCATAAAATTCCAAGGATAGACTCCAGTACCCTAAAGTATGGAACTATTCAAACCGTGCCTATGGGATACCCTATTACCCTGCCATTGCATGCAACAAGCCAGCTCTCCAGCGCTTTAATAAAATGTCCTGCGCCACTTTTCTCCGAAGCGTGTTTATGAAAGCTAGGTTATTCATTCTCTAACTAACAGCGCTCGATATTGAGATTCGCACGGGTCCCCATTCATTGCCCGGGAGTCCTAAGATTCCAGAGGTATGGCAGGAACGCCAGGAATGGAAAGAAAGGGGAATAGGGAAGGGATCGCAGCTCTTTCGACGTCAATTATCCCTACCTTTCGTGGTCGGAAACTTTGAAAAATAGTTCGGGTTTCTTCCCTCAAGCCTCTATTGTTTTGCTCTGTCCTATTGTACAAAAATCAATGAAAGCAGACTCCGTGTTTTTCTGGTGCATAGGCGAAATTCTTCGTGAATATGAAAAATGAAATGGGATTTTTCAGATGTGTGTAACGTTCATTTATGCACATGAGTCTGGTATCCTTTTGTGAAATTTATGCAGAAGAATTTGCTTACAACTATTGATTATGATAAACCAGTTAGATGATGTTTTAATAGGAGTGCATTGAAAGGAGCACTGTTTCGGTGTAAAGCGATACTGCAGTATTAAACGCTGCTTACGATCTTTGCTCTATTCTTTTCTAAGACATTTTATTTACAATTGGAATTTAATAATAATTTGTATTATAATATTATAACTATCTCTTCCTACAAAATGTATTTCTGGTATAAGATTTCATCTAGCATTTCAAAAGGATTCCGAAAGAGAGCTGATGATACTTATATGCTATTGTAAAAGGTGTTTAAACTAAATTTTGAATTTGTGTTGATAGGTAAAACTAGCTTTTAAATTAAGATGGGACATTCAAATCCTCAAAAAAATCTTGGAAAATACGAAATTTATGAGTTATTTTTGAAATTCGAATTTTTGAAATCTTTATCAAAATACCGTTAAAGGTTTCATAAGAACGTTATGAAAAATGTATTACTTCAAGGAAGTATTGTAACAGCGAAAAATTTCGAGTATCATATTTCAAAGAAAATATCCATTTCGACCGCTAACGAATGCAATTTAACGATGTTTTTGCCTGGTATCTGAATGTAAGGACAAAATAAAGGACTCTTTGTCCCCCCCAAAATTATAAAATTGACTTAAAATGGATTCTGAAGGAATTTTTTCGTGATGTCTGTACGTACGTAGTCATGTATGTACCACTCATAACTCAAAAAATCTTAGATTCAGAACGTTGAAATGTTTTATATGGGACTGCTATAACATGTCGATGTGAACCTCCTATTTTCGTTGCAATCGGCCGCACCAAAAGTATATAAATATATGTACATACATATCCACTCTGTTATTCTTCCTAGTGAGCTCAATTTCTTTATTCTCATATATTTGCAAATTACGTATTTTGTGCTTTAAAAATGACTGAATGTGTTGTTCTTATCTTTCGGTTAAGGCTTTTATGCCTTTAGTTAGCCTGCATATTATAATTATAGAATTATCAACAATTTAAAAGTTGTTTAAGTGCGGATAAGCCTAATTATTTTGCTCATAACGGCCCCATTTGCTTGAATTTGAAACTTTGCAGAATAGTGAATTTGTTGCCAATTTAGAGAAACTAAGCTTCGCAACAACAAAGATAACGCCGTCTTTTATTTTTGCGAATTAAATCAGGCGTAATCAATTCTTGAATTTATTTGAGGAAATAAGTGTTTAAGGTTTACTTCGTAATTTTTAATATAGATATTTTGAGTTTTTGTGTATTTTTGCCTTGTTGCGAAGTGAGATCTGAATTAACTGAATGAGAAATACTAAGTCGTCTGTTTTTTTTTGTTTGTTTGCTTAATTTCTTTTATACATCGTTTTAGATTTATTATAGTATTTGAATAGAACATGTGGTAACGGTTAGATAATTCTTCAGATGAAGTACATAATTTTTGTGCATTCTGAGTTATAAACTAAATGAGATGTAACGCTATTAAGTGAACTTAGCGCCAGAGTGTCGCTATGGTAAACAAATATACTGAGTTTTTTAAAGAATGCATTTATTCTATTGTGGTTATGCTCTATCAACGAAGTAGATTTAAGTCAATCCAATAAGTTTAAATGAAATGCAAAATGCGGATAATTTAATATTCCGTACAAGGAAGTCATGTGGTGTACACATCCAATTTTTTTCATAAGAAATTATGCATGCTGTCAAGGTTAAATTTGTTAACACATCCGGCAAATGATCGGAGAAATTGTGGTTTGAATAAAGTTGAGAGCACTGATCAATCACGCCTCCTACTCCGGATGACACAACAGATAACTCAATTTTGGAATGCCTAGTTTTACTGATTTCCGTTGTAAGCATTCATTAAGCAAAAGGCGCAGTTATTGCAAACTTAGAAGTCCTAGATTCACTACAGAGGCAATGAGTGTCACATTTTTAAAGGTCTGTTGACAATTTAACACTCCATATTTAATGTTTATCTAATGTATTAAGTCTAAAAATAATATTCTTCTCTTTACATTTGCTTTGATTTAAACATTTTTATGGAAAGGTAAAAATTTTAATTGACAGACAAAATATAATTAAAAAAATAAAATTTCGGATTCAAATGTTTATTTATGTTAATCATTTGCTAGGTTTCATTTGTATTTTTGGCAAATTACATGTTAAAGTTTCAAATCATACATTTAATTTGATTTTCATTGCGTTTTAGTTTCAGAAACCTAAATCATAAACATCACGCATCGCAGTAGCACTGACTACCAGATTCTTAACTTTCTAAAGAGAATTAACTTTAAACATTTTATGTTTGTTTAATGTATTAAAGCTGAAAATTATTTTCCTCTTTTTGAGCTAGATTTGATTTAAAATGTTTTCGATATATTCCGATATAATTTTGAGATATTTATCTCCAAATTTAATACAAAATCACGGCGGTATATGTTGCCACTCTAGGAAGTGCACTAGAGTTGTTTGATTTTCGAATTTAATAAACAAATTCTGATAGAAATGTGTTACCATTTCCCAAATTAAAATACTTTTAGCTTCCTTGCGGTACTATTTTGTAGTTCAAGAAAGCAAAAGACATTTAATTTTTCTCTCAAATTTAGCGTGTTTATAGGCTAGGCGATTTAAAACGAATAAACGCAGATTAATTTAAGTTTTTGAACATTTTTAAGTACATTAAACAATTTTGAAAATTATAATAATAGAATGAACTTTAGACTCAAAAGTTTTAATTATGTAAAATACATACAAAATTTCAGCTGCATTTCGTAATAATTGTAGGTGTATATATGAAATTATATATTGATAAATTCAGTATTCTTTAAACATAAATTTTAAAACTTGCTTTTATTAAAAACTTTTAATATAAAAAATAATTTTCCTCATTTCTTATTTATTATTATTTTATGGCGGAATCCAGGAATTTGTAAAATTCGGGAGACCTTGGAAGAGATTTTTAGAATTTGAAATTTCCATTTCAATTCCAGAAGATACCAGATTCCTCCCATATTTGATTTGCAGCCAAATGAACAATAAAATAAATACTTAAAATGGAAGCTTTAATGTTTTCTCTAAAACACACATATTAATAACAATATCAATAAAGATAAAATAAATCTAAATTATTTAATATAGGATTTAAAGGAATCGTACAAAAATTTACTACGATTGAATAAATGTTAAGGTTTTATTTATATAGAAAGCAGACATCATCTATTCGTATCATTTTCGCAAAGCTTGGGACCCTAATGTTTTTCGTTTATTCGTCCGGAACGTAAACAATCAAACTACCCGATCCGCCGACTCTTGAGCAAGCCATGTATAAATGGCCCTGTGAAAAATATGGTGTTTCCAAGTTAATACTTGCTACACAAATTATTTGGCATTGTGTCTTGTGTGTGTCTTGGCAGTTACTGTTGTTTATAACCACAGCAAATGAAAGGCGGATGGGAAGCTGCAATCGCTTGAAATCTAAGAGCATATTTCACTTCTAGTATCAACGAAATGCTAGGATTGAATAACTTTTCAAATGCTGTATATCTCGAGGTGATGGTGACGTTCTGCAATAGATTCTTCACAGTGAACATCGTTTCGTTGCACAGCTTTAACGAGTCGATGTTCCATAATAATATATTAGAAGATCCTTTAGTTAAAATGAACTTATATG